>JAWKAU010000166.1:0-33683 GCA_033398695.1 Orobanche coerulescens
CTACTAGACCTACGAGGTGGTTGTACTTTTGTTTCAGAAAGTTCGGTTCCAGTTTCTTGCACAGGTTTCTCCCGAGGAGTTTCATTGTATTCTTCTAAAGAAATACTTCTACCTGCTCCGCCTTCCTGAATGAACTCATCTTCCAGGAAGTGTGCTTCTAAAGCAACAACGATCTTTCGATCTTCGGGCATGTAGAATAGATATCCCATCGTCCCAGACGGGAATCCAATGAAATGTCCCTTCGCAGACCTAGCTTCCAACTTTTCCACCTTAGTCTTCTTGACATAGGCGGGACATCCCCAAATCCTAATATGATTAAGACTTGGTTTCCTTCCCTCCCACATCTCATGTGGAGTTTTAGGAACGGATTTGGAAGGACATATGTTTAAGATATAAGCGGCAACAGAGTGCATACCTCACAGTAAATTGGTAAGTCAAGATAGCCCGGATGGAACGGACCATGTTTAACAAGGTTCGGTTCCTTCTTTCTGACACACCATTTAACTGAGGAGTACCTGGAGGTGTTAGTTGTGAAACTATTCCATGTTCCTTAAGGAACTCGTCAAACTCCGTACTCATATACTCGCCACCTCGGTCCGACCGAAGTGCTTTGATATGATTACCGCTTGTTTCGACTAGGGCCTTAAATTCCTGGAATTTCTCAAAGGCCTCGGATTTATGTTTCATTAAGTATACATAACCATACCTAGTATGATCATCTGTAAACGTAATGAAATATTGATATCCGTCACGTGCTGCTTCCAAAGCACCACATACGTCGGTATTTATTAATCCCAGTTTATCAGCGGCTCTTTCAAATGTCCCTGTGAAGGGGGACTTAGTCATTTTGCCTTTAAGGCAAGATTCACAAGTAGGAAAGGGATCTGGCCCCAATGGACCCATAAGTCCATATTTCTCCATCTTGTAAACCTTGGTCTGACCAACATGACCAAGTCTAAGATGCCATTTCAAAACTTGATTGGTTTCATCCCTACCACGTTTTCTAGTCATAGTATTCACAACTACTTTGTTGCTGAGATTTAGATGATACAATCCATTCAACAATGTAGCAGTACCCACTAGTTTATTTCTAAAATAAATTTTGCAGGAACCATCACAAATGAAAAATGAAAAGCCTTTTCGGTCCATGACCGGAATGGATACAATGTTTTTGTGCCCCTTGGGCAAAACAAGTACATCTTCTAAAGTCAAAACAAAGCCGGATTCTAAACCCAAAAGAAGTGATCCTATGTCGGCCGCCTCGACACTATGCCCGCTTCCGACCGTGATCATAACTTCTCCACTCCAAGCTTCCTACTTTGTTCCGTATACTCGATTCACGGTACAAATATGAGAACTAGCACCGTAATCCAAGATCCGTGAAGTAGAAAATACAAGAGTTTAACAATTTATTTCCAAAACTAAAAGTTCTCAGACCAAGTGCCATGAAGAATCTGACAGTCTCTAGCCCAAGGCCCACTCACCACACTTGAGACAAGCATCCTTCTTCTTCTTGTTATTCGAACCGTTGGGGCCTTGCCCTTGCCCTTGAAGTCCTTAACATGTGGTCCAGTCTACTTCTTGGTCTTTTTCTTCTTGTTCTTAGACCTCCGAGGTCCGTAAGAAATCACAAGAGCACTCCTTCATCCGCGAGTCTTCATCCGAGACCGAGCGGTCACAAGTTTGTTCATTAGCTCAAATAAATTACATGCAATCTCATTGCAATTGAAGTTCATAACAAAATGTGAGAAGGATTCAGGAGAGACTGTAGGATAAGGTCGGTTTGGAGAGAAGTATCCATTTTAAAATCAAGAGCCTCCAATCTCTCGATCATGGATATCATTTTGAGGACATGTTCCCAACCTTCTCACCTTCCTTCATCCTTGCACCGAACAGCTTGCTTGATATCTCATATCTAGCATTCACTGTGCTCACCATAAAGTTCGGTTAAGTGAGATAGAATCGCCAGCGTAAGTCATTTTCTCATGAGCTCTCTGAAGCTCATTAGACATGGGAGCCATCATATAAGCACGGACTTTCACGTCATCCTTAACCCACTTTTCGTGGTTTTCAATCTCTTCCTGATTGGCTCGGGTCCGCACAGGAGGCGCCGGAATGTCCGTCTCCAAGACGTATCCCAGTGCCTCTATACTGAGGACAATCATCAGATTGCGGAGCCAATCCACAAAGTTAGGTCCCATTAAGGTGTTCTTTTCGAGTAGAATTGCGAGTGGATTCATTGTCATATTGAGAGTTATGTCTGCATTAAGTATAACAGATTAATTAGTGACTCGTTCAATTATGTTCTGAGTATAGAATTAAGGTCTTTTCTATTCTTGTTACCCAGCTCCCACTATTTTTATCGGAATAACACACTCCCATGTGAAATCCGGAAGTATCGTCGCTCTACTTCATAGTGGTGATCGAGTTCTTTATAAATCTTAATAGAGGGCAACCAAATAGGTTTCTAGTCTATTAATTTTCATAAAGTGGTGTCCAACACCAACCCATCTAATGGATGATTCGATCTTCTTTTTCCCCTTGTTCACTCCCCTCAACCTATACGGTTTCTATGGTTCGTGAACAAGTTAAGTTTATACCATCGACGCAACCGCCTACAATTGAATCTTATCCGGCAACATATCAGGTTTCTAGGGATAAAATTTGCTCCAACCGAAGGCATCCAATGCGCTCCCGGTAATTTATCCGTCCTCCCCGAACGACTACCCCGATAACTCGGAAGCATAGCACATCTGGTTTGGATTTCAATTTCCCGAAAGCTCGATGGAGGGAAGGAAAACCTTGAAACCTTATAAACTTAATAATTTGTTGTGGGAGAATTATCGCGATTAATGTTACACTTTGCACATTAATTCATTTAAGCGCGTTTGTGGCATTCATACAATATGAAACAACCATTCACAACCTAGTTGCTACCAACATGTGGTTCATGGACCGTTCCTAGAAAACAAAAACTTCGTAATCTAATTACAAGTCTTCGTCTTGAATCTTCGTCTTCTCGAAATGGATCTTCCTCCGGTCTTCGTAATTACATATAAATTTTACATCGAAAATTGCATCCTAGATACAAACATTTCTAGTAAAATAAATAGGCTCAAAACGGCCTTTACAACCCAATCGAATAAAACGAACGATTCAAAACTAAGTCCACGAACCACATCCCCATTCAAAAGCATTCATCCAATAAATACTATAAAAATGGAAAGCGTAGAGATACATTGATCCAATCAACAATACGAACCGATCCAATCGATTCACACAATCGGTAATATGATAACGTTCAAAATAATTCGGTCGACCATAAATATTCCAATTAATCAAATTTCCTTATAAAATGAAATACCATAAATCATTTTAATCATATTAAATCCAATTTAACATGAGGGAGATTAATTTTCAAGAATACACGAAAAATTGAGCCGGTGAAAATCGTCTCGCTTAGCCGAGTCATTGCCGGCACTCGCCGGACACGGCCCGCGGCCGAATGGCACGGCCGGGTCGCCGGCAGTTGTCCTAGACCTTTCGCCAGACTCGGCCGTGTCGCCGACACGGCCGAGTCACTTCCTAAGCCGCCGCCGCATATGGCCCGTGTCGCTGACACGGCCGGTCTGCTGCAGTGCCTGCCAGATCGCCGGACACGGCCCGTGTCACCGCACACGGCCGAGTCACACCGGGCAGCTTCTCGCCTTTGTCCGAAAAGTCGTCCGACGATTTATCTTGAGCTCGATTTTCACCGATATCCAATATAAATATTTTTCAACATTCATATCTTCAATATAAATCATATTTCCCAGAAATTTAAGATTTATATTTAGACATAAACTTACGAAAAATATAACTACAACGAACGTAAAACATGTACCACGATTATGACTAAAATGATTCCAAATCATTCACCATCTAATCGAGCATTCCAAATGCCAATATCGTATATACGATCGCAAGACCTACGCTCCGATACCACTGTTGGGATTCGTTGCCTAAAACGAAGGCCCAGTGGAAGCGGTAAAACGAAAATTAATTCGATCCGAATCCCTATGAGGATCGATCGAGCTACGTATATACGAATATCAAAACGAATAACAAGAGATATAGAAACTTACCCTTGTAGTCCGTTGATTAGATGGAAACCTTCTCTTGAGCTATTCCCCAAGCTTTAGTTTGATCTCTACGAGTTCAATCCGCTCCAAGCCCTTGAACGATCCAACGCCGAAAGCACCGCGTCTCTACTTGCCACGCGCCGGAAAAACGACCGGAATAACAACACTTGATTAACCTCTAAGGTTACGGCTAGAATCAAGTGATGAAGCTTTTATTACTACACTCTAAGTGTATAATATATCTCTCAATAATTTTCTCTCAATTTTTCTCCAAGAAAAATGAAGAAGAAGTGAATGAAGAAGATGAAGATGAGTGTTAAACTCAAAGTCTATCTCTCTCTCTCTCTCTCTCTCTCTCTCTCTCTCTATCCTCACGTTGGAAAGCTTGTGAAAGTAAGTGATGAGAGTCTTCTTTTATTCTCCATAAAATCCTCCCAAATCAAGACCAAATAATTAAAATGAATTAATTAAAAGATCTTGTTCCCTTGATGCTTCAAGTCATCCACCAATTAAGGTGGAGACTATGACCAAAGGAAAGAGGAGGGAAAATGGGATGGCCATCTAGAAGGAGCCGGACGAGTTCGTTCGCTTCGACTCCGTGAGTCCAAACAGATAAACTCCTATTCTGCTCCGATGTATTTGTGTCGTTTAATTAATCCAATTAATTAAACATATCAAATACAAAATAACATAATTAATTTCTCCAAGAAATAATTATATACATGAATTAAATTAATCACCCAGTAATTTATTTAATTCATTAGGCCGTAAATCAATTTATCCAATAAATCGATTTAAACATCCAATGTTCCAAAATTAGATATCCAATATCTAATATTCATAATGAGAGAGTTAGCTTTATTCATTCCGTCGTCAATCCTATTGCGCGACTCGGTAGGTCCGTCTCAGTCAGCAATGGGAGGAACCAAAGAGTAGTAGCACCACCTAGCCAGCCTGGCGGCCTACACTGTACCCCAACTGAGAACGAATGATTGGGGATCATTCAAGAACCATTCTGTCGTGAATACCGGTATACGTATAAACCCTTCTTTCAAATGTCCCGATCAAGTTATAGGGTCATGGTCAGTCAAACCCTATCTGTACTTGACGCTATGAATGCATTAATGCAAATCGAGATCATCGAGCTCTCGTGTATCTAATACAGCTAGCTCCAATGCTTTGGCCAAAGACTTATGATCTCATCTGCTAATAACCACATAGGACATATAACCCGTTCACTAACAGGAGAAAGAATTCTATCTTGGTATTCAGTAGGACCTGCTACTTGCCCATCAAGATGCTTGTCGAGGTTGACCCCCGCCTTCCGGTTTACAGGGTCGAACTACTCTAATGAAAATCTTGACGTCACAAGCACATCCCTACTAAATCCTCAAGTCGAAGGTTCATGAATACCTATCACAACCTTTCGATTCTGTCATTGACTGTCCCGGAGTGAAATCCGTGTGACGAATCGAGGGTGAGTCGGTTCGAGTATACTAATCCAATTAGCATACCTATAACGTGTGCTCCCACTAACTATTAGTGTTCGACAGGCACTCTCCTTGTCAAAGAACACGTCATACAAGTCTTCACATAAACTTAACGCCCAGTCAAGTTTCATCGACTTGCGAACAATTAAGTATTTGAGCTATAAACCTTTCTAGTGCCGACCCCCATATCCAATAAGGAGTGGAACGTTTTGCTCTCAAATACACGGACTAGTTTCTACATGTATATTTACGAGTTAGGAATGCCAGTAACTACCAGTAAATAAAGAAACATCCATTGCCTTATATTGATGATTTACATAATAACAAGTACAATGCCCTCACTCAACATCCTCGGACGCATCACTATTGACCACAAATTCTTCCGTCCCTTGCGGTAAAGAAAGGACAGGTGCTGAAATTAACCGGTTGTTGAGTTCCTCAAAACTCTGTTGACACGCGTCGGACCACGTGTATTTCGTATCCTTCCGTAAAAGGTTCGTCATGGGTTGAGCGATTTTAGAAAATCCTTCCACAAACCGCCGATAATAACCAGCTAATCCGAGGAAACTTCGGATTTCCTTAACATTCTTTGGAGGTTGCCAACCTCGGATAGCCTCCGTCTTCTGAGGGTCGACACAAACCCCGTCTGATGAAATTATATGCCCGAGAAACGTCACTTCGGACATCCAGAACTCACATTTGGGAAACTTCCCAAAAAGTTGCTCTCGTCTCAACACGTCGAGTACCTGATGAATGTGAAACTCATGCTCCTCCCGGTCACGAGAATAAATCAAAATGTCATCAATAAAGACAACCACGAACTGATCCAAAAAGTCGATGAAGACCCGATTCATTAACTCCATGAATACCGCAGGTGCATTAGTGCATTAATTAACTCCACGAACTCATAATGGCCATAGCGTGTTTGAAACGCCGCCCTCGCGATATCCGACTCTCGAATGCGCAACTGGTGATATCCAGATCTTAAGTCGATCTTGGAAAATACTGAAGCTCCCTGAAGTTGATCTAAGAGATCATCAATACGGGGTAGATGATACTTATTCTTGATCGTCACCCTGTTCAACTCCCGATAATTTATACACAGACGAAACGAACCATCCTTATTCTTGACAAACAACACTAGTCCTCCCCACGGGGACGCACTCGGTCGGATATAACCCTTCTCGGTCAAATCCTCTAATTGATTCTTTAATTCCTGCATTTCGGTCGGGGCCATCCGGTACGGTGCCTTCGATAATGGGGACGTACCAGGCTCCAACTCTATCGTGAATTCCATATCCCTCGGTGGGGGTAAAACAGGTAGCTCGTCTGGGAGTACATCATCAAACGATAACAATGATACCACGAATGGTTGAACACCTCGATTGCCTTAGAACGGCCAATCGATGAAAATGATACAATGAATGATTGAACACCTCGATTGCCTTAGAATGGCCAATCGATGACAATGATACAATGAATGATGGAACATCTCGATCGCCCTAGAATGGTCAATCGATGACAATGATATATAATGAATGATAGAAGATCCCTAATTGAGTAATTTACTGCTTTCATCATATTAATGATTCTTCCAGAACAACGGGGATCACCTCCCTGAAATACACACTCGACTCCAACGACGGAAATGATAATGACCATACGCTTACGAATATTGAGGATGGTATCATGACGATCCATCCCACTAATACCCAATATTACATCGTCCTTAGGTAAATCCACCACGATTAGGTCCACCAACCACTCGCGCTCATTAAGCTTAATTTAGTCAGTTCTTAACCTCATGATTTCCGGAAATTCTTCTACCGTCAGGTAGACCAATGATATAAGGTCCACAATTATTAGGACTGTCTAAGTGAAGTCTACTCAAACATGATTCGGAAATGAATGAATGCGGTGCACCGGTATAAAAAAGGGTACACAAGGTTTAGATAAAAGTACGAGTATACTTGAGATCGTTCGGGCCTCCGGATCGTCAGTCCTCTTCATCTCGTGAATCTGGGACTTGCCGGCCCCCGAACCGGACGTTCCCGTCTGATAAATATGAGCTCTGCCTTTATTCGCTTCCGTCATCTTAAACGACGCTGGCAGAAAGGGCCTGATTCGACCGCCGATTGCTTCGGGGCTCGAGATGCTACCGAGTTTGGCTTGAGTCCCTTCGCAAAAACGGGCCTTATGCCCAACAATCCCACAATTATGGCACGTTATAGATGGTTTCGTACACTTAGTGCTGAAATGACACTGCTTCTTCACAGCTGAAACAGTGATGGCTTAATCGCCGCTCGGGACCGAGATCCCGCACGATTATGCGCCGTAGAGGTCGCCGTAAACGTTAGGGACCACACGAGGCTTCGAGGTTGACCGACCGCCTTCGGACTGATTACGCTTTGTTGATTTCTTGATGACAGATGAAGGTTGTTGCTCGCAATTTCCTTAGCAGCAGCTCATACTAAGAGTTCTCTCAATTAAATCGCCAGAGTGGCGCAATGATGATTAAGCACCGCATATAGATCATCATGACTCGCATAAAAGTGAGTGGATCAACCCAACATCTTCCGATCGAGCGGAGTCCTGGTACGGCTTCCGACAAAGGCGATTATTCCCCGGGTTTCGGCCTGCACCAAGGCCTCTCCCCGTGCATCCCCTGATAGCTCTCTCCATACTGAAGTAGGAAGGTCGCATGATAATCATAGATATCGTATGAGTACCGCGTTACGATTTACGTCATAAAATGATGAAAATGAGCATACACGCTCTAACACAGTGATTACATGAATGATTAACTGAGGTGACATGATTATCTGATGATATTCTTAAAATGGTTATCTTGAACAAGTTAAAAAGATTAATGATATGATCCTCAAGATTAACAACTGAGTGATGAAATGAATTGAGTGATTAATGAGTTAACAAGATCAACATGATTACAAATGAAAATGATAAATGAGGAAATCTTACTATTCTTTGGTCTGAAAGGTTCGGCTCTTGCACAGGTCACACGTGACGCGAAAGTCCAATGATACTAGTCTGATGAACGATGATTTCAAATGAGACATGACTCGGAAGGTAGTATTCAAAACCACGCTCCGATACCAACTCTATAACACCCCAAACTAGGCGGATATTACAAAGGTTGTGGACCCCAGGACCCACCAAAGTAGTGAAAATGAATGAAATTGTAATACCCGTAATTTCGATTTCCGGTAATTTCTTTTTTTCGGCGGAAGTCTGTTTTGACGACTCGCCCATGACCGTTTCGTCATTATGAGAATGATTAATTCTATATTTTTCGTCATCCGAGTTCATTTCGATGTCGTTTTGTTGAGTTCCGTGCTTTTTAGCGACTGCTCAAGATTTGAGTTCGATTCTTGCGAATCTCGCTCAAACCACTGCTTCGAGTTTCCGTAAGTCCGCTTAACTTTGTTAGACGTGTTATGAACTTCGGTTTGGTTATTTGAACACGATCGTGATTTTCTGGACGCTTTGGGCCATTTTCGTAATTTCCCAAAGTTTGGGGTAATTATCATTGTCGAATTTTGAGCCTTCGGGTGGTCGGAATCGTGTGTTCTCTTAGCTCTTAAATTCGTCTTTGCGAGTACGTCGTAACCGTACCTTCGATTTATATTCAGGTTCGGGTTTCGGGGTCGTCGGGCCGTCGGAGTGGCCACGGTCGGAGCAGGGCCTAGCCTGGCCGAGTTACGGCCGTAAGGTACCGGTTACGGACGTACGTGCTCGGCAGGCATGGCCTGACGAATGCCAGTTACGTCCATACGTAGGGCTGTCAAAAAAATCCGAAAAATCCGATATCCGTTCGAAATATCTGTATTCGTATCCGGAAAAAATGGATATTATCCGTATCCGAAAAAAAGCGGATATGGATATTATTCGTATCCGAAAATTCCGAATACGGATATGGATATAGGTGCATCCGGATCCGAAAATATCCGTATCCGAAATAAATTATATATAGTATATAATTTTAATATATTTTTAATATATAATTACAAATTATAACACATTTTATATTTAAAATAATTTAAATTTTTATAAATAATTTGGTAGTGAGATCACTACTATAGTTTATTATTAATTAATAAACTACAAGAAAGTTAAAAAAAAAAAAAACACTAATCGTGTGTTTGCTGGATTATGGGTTTGGAATAGGGGTTGGGGTTGGTGTCGCGTCACAGAGTTGGGCCTTTTTTCCATTTTTTTTTGTTTAGCTTTTGGAAAATGGGTTTGGAATATGGGTTGGGGGTCGTGTCACTGGTTTTAGTATTATCTTTATTCTTCTTACTTATCAGAAAAGTTTAGAACAAAAATCCCTACGCGTCTGCGCCGCTTCTTCACCATTAACCCTAATTCTTACCTTCCCTCACTCACTGTCAGCCAAAGTTTAGGAGGAGGAGATCCCGCGACTTCGCGGAATTTGCATTTACGATTGATTCGAGAATCACGTAAACCCCCACCTCCGCTCTACTATTTCTACGATAGAAAGTTCGCTATCACCAGGCTTCGCTCGCTTGCGAATTAGTTCGTATAAGGTATTTGATTTAATCTTTCCTAATCGAAAATTCAATCCTACAAAGATTCTTATCTCTTAATTTAATACGAGTTTTATTTGGTTGCAGATCTAAGTTGTTAGGGTGGAATATTCAATCCTAATCGAATAATGGAACAAGGTATTTTTTATCATATCATTACATTATTTATATTCGAAGCATGATGTTTGTTCTTTAAAATCACAGGAAATGCTTCGGGTTCTGCATCATCAAATTTAGTTAGCAAGGTATTGACGAAATGCGCTGAAAATATTTCTAATAATGGTCAAGATTGCACTATAATTTCACAAGGAGATGATCTAACCAGTCTAGAAAAGGAACAATCGGCCAAAAAACAGAAGGTATTAATGTGTGTCAAAGATTGGCTTCCTGATATCAAAGATGGTATGTTCTTGATAACTTATGTATTAAATTTGTACTTCTCGTCACTGAATTTAACGTTATTTTTACTCTTTAAATTTGTTGTAGGTCAATCTGAAAAAGTTGTCGAATCTACGATATGTGATTCAAACTACAGTGAATGGGATGTAGACTTCTGAGCAAGTCTAGAAACTATAGGTAATGTTTTGTCTTTCTGGTAATGTTTTGACTTCTAGGCTACATGTTATTTGTGAGACTTAACAATAGCAATTGATTCTAAAATTTAAAACTGTACATGTTTGTGAGAGCTGGACATGTTATTTGTGAGACTTAACAAGAGCTAGACATGTTATATGTGTTTGAGACTTAACAAATAAGGAGAGCTGGACATGTTATTTGTGAGACTTAACAAGAGCAATTGATCCCTTAGCTAAGTAAAAACTAGAGATCAAGAAAAAGGAAATATAGATCTTAAATTTAAAACCATTAGGACAATCTGTTACATTTGTATTTAATTATTAATATTGTATTGCTGGTTCTTAATTTTAATTTGATTCTTTTTGTTTGAATTTGTTATAGGTCAATCAAAAAGTTGTCTACGATGATTCACTTATGATGTGCGATTCAAGCTATAGTGAATGGGATGTCGATTTCTGAGCAAATCCAAGGACTGGACGTGGATTACTATTATCATTTTGTAATATTGAAAAGTTTTTTAGTTCAGATTTTTTATTGTAGTTCAGTATTCTGCAGATTGTGGTTTTCAGTTTTCTGGTTTATCATTGATTCTAGAACTAGTTCCATTTCTGCTATCTTTATAATTCAGCAGATTCTTCAGTTTTGCATTCAGCTTTCTCGCATTGTGCATGTTTTTATTGCATTCTTCGTTTTTTCCAAAGAATCAAGCATTTCGCATTAATTTTTGGCACTAGATTTTCACAATCTGCAAAATGTATTCTTTCTGCAGAATTTCTATGTTTTTCTGCACCGTTCAATGATTTTTTGCACTTATTTCAGCTTGAATATTTATACAATATCATATGTTTGTTGCTGCATAGTTTTATTAAATTTCATTTGTAATTAGAAACTAGAATATATTTTAGGTGGTGCTTGAAAAACGGATTCGGATAGTATCCGTATCCGGATAATATCCGACGGATACGGATTCGGATAGTATTTCCTTCATATTTTCGAATTCGGATACGAATTCGGATGTAGATTATACTTTTCGGACTCGGATTCGGATATTGGTATATCCGTAACCGTATTATCCGTTTGCCAGCCCTATCCATAAGGCGTGATCGGATACGGCCGTATGAGCGCTTGGCATCTTCCAGACGAAGGCCGGTTACGGCCGTAATGTGTGCCAGTTACGGCCGTAAGTGTCCGGCAGGTGCTGGGCAGTTTTTTGATGAATGCCGGTTACGGCCGTAAAGCCTTCCGAGTACGGCCGTAAGGGCCGAGTTACGGCCGTAAGGCACCGCGGCTACGGCCAGAACCCCGCCGGCTATATATAGCCTGGGCTCGGCCATACTTCGCTTTTTCTCACTTTTTCCTCGTTTTTGTGCTACCGCGACAGAGATTGGGAAAATCGAGTTCTTGGCCGATTCTAATCAATTCCAAGATGTTTTGGAAGATCCTTGTTGATTATATCATCATCCAATCCGTGTATTTCGTCGAATCAAGGTATATTTCTTGATTTTCCTTCAAGTTGACTTTTTGGGGAATTTTTTCTTGATTTCGATTCTAGTCCGATTTTGATACATCGGTTGGTGTAGTATGATGTTATTAATCGTGTTCTATGGGTTGTATATCCATATTTCAAGTTTGTTCAACTCGATTAGTGATTCGTGTGTTCTTGGGAGTTATCGAACATTGAGTGTTCGATTAAATGTCCCAATGAGTTTCCCTTCGATAGTTTGTTGGGATTTCCGTTGTTTTGGCCTTGATTCTCGTCGTAACCATGTGTTATTGTTCCTTCCGGAGGTTTATAGGTGTTCGAGGATTCCGATGTTGAATCCCGCTTGGTGATTGATGATTCGTGGTGTTATTCTCGTAGTACTCGTGGTGCTATCGCGCTCTTGATATTGTTCGGGGTTCGGGGCTATTCGACCGCGCCCCATCCGTCGCCTCGCGATCGTGATTTCTAGGCAAGTACCTTGTCCATATAATGCTTGTTTTGTGAATATGATAATTGGTGATCGTCTTTATGTGTTTGTTTGATTGTTTGAAATGAGTTTTCAAAAGATTCGGCTAGCCCCGTTAAAGGCTCACTTTCAAAACGCTTGTGTTTATAAATTGTGTGGGTTGTAAGTGACTACGTGAATCCTTCGATATGTTTGGTGTTGATGTTGCGCTGATAATGCGTGTGTACGATATTGCTTCTTTTCGCCGTGTTATGGTTGACGTGGTGTTTGCTTAGTGTTTGATGCCTCCGGGTGAATTGTTTCGATATCCTTGGTGTGATATGTTAATTGTGCATGATTGATTCGCTAGCCAGCTCGGAGGGTCCTACGAGGCCTCGAGTGGGATTCGTGGCTTCGTCCCGGTCCTAGGTGACGGTGGTGCTTGATTATTTTGCTAGCCACCGGGAGGGTCCGACGGGGCCTCGAGTGGGATTCGTGGCTTCGTCCCGGTCCTAGGCGATGCGAGTACATGTGTATGTTTTGTGAATGTGTTTGCTCACCTCGGGAGGGTTCGACGGGGCCACGGAGGGAATTCCAATGGCTTTGACCTGGATTCACGAGTGAAACTTCACGGGTGTGTGTGTACTTTATGTCCGTCGAGGACGCGTGACGTGGGTTTTTAACCTTGTGAATTATGGTTGGTTTTATTTGTGAAAACAAAATCTTTGGGCTGTGACTTCGCTGATTTTTTTGAAATAGAAGGATTTGATAATCCTAAATCGCTTTCTATTAAAACTCTCGATGGCATTTCAAACTGCTTTATAAATTGTTTCTGAATCGTGATCTTCGGTTTTGGAATGTTTTACCCAAACTCATGCCTCGAAGTACTTTTCGCTACGCTTGGATCTTTGAGGATTCCCGATTATTATTGTCCTTGGAACTTGTATTATATGGCTCGTATTTTTGCACTTGATCTAGCACTAGCAAAACAGTGGAGTTTTGCTAACCCCCGAGTATTCGGGGGGTGGATGTCTGTTTTTGCATTCAGGTTTGGGAGCATAACACAGGGTCGGCACGAAGGATGATGAAAGATGAACGATACTAATCACACGAGGATCCGTATGAGGTCAATGGTTTAGTTGTATTTTATTTCCGCTGCAGTATTCTTTTCCCGTTGTATGGGAGTGTGTTGTATTCGACCCCTGTGTGGGCATGTATTGTAATTGAGTTGTATGTATTTATTGAAAGACCAAATCGGTCTACTGAGTCATTTTAGCCTTAAAGGCGTTGTTGAGTTGTTCGGTTTTGTTACCAGCCTGGTAGAACCTTGAGGAAAGGTTCTATGGCGTGTATTATCCCTGAGCGGATTGGGGGTGTTACATAAATGGTATCAGAGCTTAGGTTGTGGAAACCAGTCAGCCGGTCGGTGTCTGTTGAGTTTTTGTCTCGTCGGATTTTGTCTAACTGAGTCGTGTCGCGATGCGTCGTCTGAGTTTGTTGGTCATGATTAGTATCGTGGGGCGATCATCATCTTCATGCGACCTGTGGATGTAAGTCTCCCTTATTTGTTTTGTGCCTCGTGTGACACGAGCTATTTTTATGATTATTTGTTAAGTGACGGAATCCTCTTACGGATTTTAATTTCTTGATATGTGGTTATTTGACTCTCATATTTCGCTCATATGAGGAGTAGTGTTGCCGGATTGTGCATGTTGAACTTTATTTCTTTTATCCGCGCGTGAGTTCTTTTGTAATGGCTTTCGTATTTTACCGACCGAGTTTTATTTCAAACCGATTCCCTTAACCGAAGTTTTTGGCATTATGGCCTTGATCATTTTGGCGAAATTTTACGACGGTATTTAGTACTTTGTAAATGGATTTTTAAGTTTTTGAAATATTACCACATCACCTTTTGACGCTTTTGTAAATGATTTTATCCTCGTGGGTTCCGCGCTGACCCACGGCGCTATAATGTTCCGTGTAATTACCTGAAATTTTTGGGCATTCTAACCCATTGAATTATCTTTGAAAACCTTGAGTATCTTAGAAAATAAAATTCGAGACATACTTTTAAATGGATCGTATTTTCAAGGCGCCTACTAGCGCAACTATCTGTTTCAAAATTCTTCTACCTTGAGGACCAAAATATATTTTTTTTTCTTTCCAGTAATTTTGGAAATGCTTTGCTTAGACCTGAGGGTCGAATATTTTTGAAAGTTTTTCACTAAAAGAAAAGTGTCCTCATTTTTATCAAATGCGAAATAGTTTTCCAAAGTCTCGATAACGATGTTTCACGTTTGTACTTTTTTTGAAAGGTGATACTCAAGATCAACCGGTGTTTTTCCTAAATTATTTTCAAAAGGTGGTTTTCGTTTTTAAAAACCTATCATTCCTGTTTGCGGACCGGAAATGCATGTATGGTTTTCGAACTCTCGTTACGGTGTTAATCCCGATTTATGATCAATTGGTCGTGTGAATGTTGAGTCGTTCGCCACGCATATATTTTGTTAGCCCTTTGTGGGAGGTGTGATGACGATCTTTAATGTTGTCATTTCGTGGTGGCTTGCGTGTTATCGCACCTGTGTGAGCTGTTAAAGCTTGGGTTTGTACGTTTGTGTACATGAGTGATTGTTTCATGATTTTTGTAATTATGTGATGGTTATTGTTCGGGCCGTTGAGGTCGCCGAACGATACCGTCGTTGCTGTAGTGTTTGTGTGTGTATTACTTTACGATGGTAATCGTTGTATATGATATGTGTTATGATTCTTTGTTGTGCTAAGTTGGCATCTCCGGTTTGTTGTTTTGCGACGTTATATTCCATTAGACCTAGCAATGTGATATTCGTATGCCGAAATGAGGTGTTTCAACCGTGGTGTGCCGGGCATGCATATACCAATTGTCCTTCTCGCCATTAACGCATTTCAAGAGTGGACCCGAGAGACACAGATCCCATTTTGTGAGTTGGGTTCCGAGTCTTTCTGGGCACGAACTTCAACATATATCAGATCGGCTCTAAGAGGCCCATGGGAAATGTTCCGTCGACTGCCAGGTTGTTGCCTTGTTTCGTTATTGTGAGTCGACTTCGCATTTCCTCTTTCTCAAGTCTATCGACTCGCCGTGTTCGTTGATACTTTCAACTTGTTCTGATTTCGCCATCGCTCGAACGAGCCGTGATCTTACTTTGGGTTGATCTCGTTATCGCTGCGACTTTTTCGAGTTCGGTTCGATTCTTGTGAACCTTGTTCTAAGTAACATCTTTCGCTTCTACTAATTCTTTTATCCGGCGGATCGGATTTTGAACTTCGTATCTTCGACTCTATCGACTCGCTTATGCTCGCACATTTTCTCGAGCTTGTCCTCGCCTCTTGCTTTTGTTGATCGAACGAGCGTGGTATTGTTTCGTAATAACTCGCTTGTCGCTGTGACTTTTCAATTTCTATTCCCTTTCCGTGGATCTTATGTGAAGGCACATGTTGTTGTTTTCACGGATCATATATTGTCTCGAGTCGAGATGTGAACCTTGGAGTTATTGTTTGAATTTTATTGTTCTTCGTGATTCGAACGTGATTATTCGATTTTTGTTGTCTCGATCGCTGTGGTTCGATCGCTTGATTGATCGGTTTTGTTGATCTCGCTTCGTGATTGTCAACGCTCGCACTCTTCGTAATTCCTTTAAGTTTGGGAAATTAGTCTCGCTTTCGATCTTCCAACCCTTGGGCGGTGGAATTCGTATTTGTTCGCCGATCGCTCGCTTTGATTGATGTACCGTGGGTGGTCAATCATATTGATTTTTTCGCTCGTTGTGTTTTGTGATTGTTCGGATAATCGACTTGGTTGTATTATCTATTTGATGACGCTTGTCACTTGTTGGTTTTATTATGTCTCTATCGGTGGCGCTGTGTTGGTCGCCGTGGACCGCTTCACGTCAGATATTCCTTTGCGTTGCTTGTAACGCTTCGCCGTCGCGCAAGTTTTCGGTTTTGTGTATCTCGTCGAGTTTTCCCAAGTGAGATATTGCTTCTCCTACTTGTTTTAAGTTTCGGGACGAAACTTCTTTTAAGAAGGGTAGAATGTAATACCCGTAATTTCGATTTCCTAATTTCTTTTTCGGCGGAAGTCCGCTTTGACGACTGACCATGACCGCTTGGCCATTCCGAGAATGATTAATTCTACACTTTTCGCCATCCGAGTTCATTTCGATGTCGCTTTTGTTGAGTTCCGTGCTTTTAGCGACTTTTCGCACTTGAGTTCGATTCTTGCGAATCTCGCTCAAATCGTGCTTCGAAGTTTCCCGTAAGTCCGCTTAACTTTGTTAGACGTGTTATGAACTTCGGTTTGCTATTCGATCACGATCGTGATTTTCGACGCTTTGGGCCATTTTCATAATTTCCCAAAGTTTGGGGTAATTACTTCCATTGTCGAATTTCGAGCCTTCTGGTGGCTCAATCGTGTGTTCTCTTAGCTCTTAGATTCATCTTTGCGAGTACGTCAGAACTGCATATTCGATTTATATTCGTGTTCGGGTTTCGGGGTCGTCGGGCCGTTTGAGTGGCCACGCCAGAGTGGCCTGGCTCGACCGAGTTACGGCCGTAAGGTACTGCACTGCCAGACGTGTCGGCAGCATGGCTCGACAAATGCCGCCACGGCCGTAAGGCGTGATCGGTACGGCCGCACGAGCTCTTGGCATCTTCTGCGAAGGCCGGTTACGCCGTAATGTGTGCCGCCACGCCGTAAGTGTCCGCAGGCCGGCGCTTTTTGATGAATGCCGGTTACGGCCGTAAAGCCTTCCGAGTACGGCCGTAAGGGCCGAGTTACGGCCGTAATGCACTGCCGGTTACGGCCGTAACCCTGCCGGCTATATATAGCCTGGGCTCGGCCAGACTTCGTTTTTTCTCACTTTTTCCTCGTTTTTGTGCGGCTGGCGACGGGAGATTGGGAAAATCGAGTTCTTGGCCGATTCTAATCAATTCCAAGATGTTTTGGAAGATCCTTGTTGATTATATCATCATCCAATCCGTGTATTTCGTCGAATCAAGGTATATTTCTTGATTTTCCTTCAAGTTGACTTTTTGGGGAATTTGTTCTTGATTTCGATTCTAGTCCGATTTTGATACATCGGTTGGTGTAGTATGATGTTATTAATCGTGTTCTATGGGTTGTATATCCATATTTCAAGTTTGTTCAACTCGATTAGTGATTCGTGTGTTCTTGGGAGTTATCGAACACTGAGTGTTCGATTAAATGTCCCAATGAGTTTCCCTTCGATAGTTTGTTGGGATTTCCGTTGTTTTGGCCTTGATTCTCGTAGTAACCATGTGTTATTGTTCCTTCCGGAGGTTTATATGTGTTCGAGGATTCCGATGTTGAATCCCGTTTGGTGATTGATGATTCGTGTGGTGTTATTCTCGTAGTACTCGTGGTGCTATCGCGTTCTTGATATTGTTCGGTTCGGCTATTCGACCGCTGGCCCCATCCGGCTGCCTCGCTGCGATCGTGATTTCTAGGCAAGTACCTTGTCCATATAATCCTTGTTTTGTGAATATGATAATTGGTGATCGCCTTTATGTGTTTGTTTGATTGTTTGAAATGAGTTTTCAAAAGATTCGCTAGCCCGTTAAAGTCTCACTTTCAAAACGCTTGTGTTTATAAATCGTGTGGGTTGTAAGTGACTACGTGAATCCTTTCGATATGTTTGGTGTTGATGTTGCGCTTGATAATGCGTGTGTACGTATATTGCTTCTTTTCGCCGTGTTATGGTTGACGTGGTGTTTGCTTAGTGTTTGATGCCTCCGGGTGAATTGTTCGATATCCTTGGTGTGATATGTTAATTGTGCATGATTGATTCGCTAGCCACCGGAGGGTCCTACGAGGCATCGAGTGGGATTTGTGGCTTCGTCTCGGTCCTAGGTGACGTGTGGTGCTTGATTATTTTGCTAGCCAGCTCGGGAGGGTCCGACGGGGCCTCGGGTGGGATTCGTGGCTTCGTCCCGGTCCTAGGCGATGCGAGTACATGTGGATATTTTGTGAATGTGTTTGCTCACCTCGAGAGGGTTCGACGGGGCCACGGAGGGAATTCCAATGGCTTCGACCTGGATTCACGAGTGAAACTTCACGAGTGCGTGTGTATGTTTTGTGAATGTGTTTGCTAACCTCGCGAGGGTTCGACGGGGCCACAGAGGGAATTCCAATGGCTTTGACCTGGATTCACGAGTGAAACTTCACGGGTGTGTGTGTGTACTTTATGTCCGTCAAGGACGCGTGACGTGGGTTTTTAACCTTGTGAATTATGGTTGGTTTTATTTGTGAAAACAAAACCTTTGGGCTGTGACCCCCGTTGATTTTTTTGAAATAGAAGGATTTGATAATCCTAAATCGTTTTTTATTAAAACTCTCGATGGCATTTCAAACTGTTTTATAAATTGTTTCCCTTGAATTGTGATCTTCGGTTTTGGAATGTTTTACCCAAACTCATGCCTCGGGAAGTACTTTTCGCTACGCTTGGATCTTTGAGGATTCCCGATTATTATTGTCCTTGGAACTTGTATTGTATGGCTCGTATTTTTGCACTTGTTCTTGCACAAGCAAAACAAAGGAGTTTTTCTAACCCCCTAGTATTCGGGGTGGATGTCTGCTTGCATTCAGGTTTGGGAGCATAACACAGGGTCGGCACGAAGGATGATGAAAGATGAACGATACTAATCACACGAGGATCCGTATGAGGTCATCGTTTAGTTGTATTTTATTTCCGCTGCAGATTCTTTCCCCATTGTACGGAGTGTGTTGTATTCGACGCGTGGGCATGTATTGTAATTGAGTTGTATGTATTTATTGAAAGACCAAATCGGTCCATCGAGTCATTTTAGCCTTAAAGGCGTTGTTGAGTTGTTCGATTTTGTTACAATTTCGTAGAACCTTGAGGAAAGGTTCTACGGCGTGTAATATCCCCGAGCGGATTGGGGTGTTACGTAAATACACAGGGTAAATGTAGTACCGAACCACATTACATCATTAATTACTCCGATGAGGAGTTTCATACAACACACCCAAGGAAATGACTCAATACAAGTATATTTTATATGGAGATAAAATATACAACACCGAATGAACTCAAAATCCAAACGGAAATCTGCAGCTGAAATAAAATAAGGAAACACGGTGAATGAAAGGACTGGGCCCCTACTAGTATCACTGACTCTCGCCGTCAACGTTATCTTCCGTGCCTTAGCCTTGCCACGACTGAAAACAAAATCCCCAACGGGCCGCCATACGTAACAACAATCCTCAAGAGTTGAATAAACACAATCATATATATGCCGTATAAACCACAAGTTCGATCAAAATGAATCTGCTAGATTATAACCCAATCTTGTTGAAAACATACGCAATCAAATATGCCGTATGAATCAACTAACGGCACGGCTCAAAGGGTGGCGCCACACTACGCCCGGATGGAAATGTGTCCGTGCACAAGCCACCATCGAGTATCGATCGAATACACGTGTGGTCTTGTACCTAATCGGGCCTCACGGCGATCTTCTCGTGTGCACACCCAATATGAGGCCAACAACCAACACACGACTTAATATGTGCCCGACATGAAAATCCTACACATACCAACCGCACGCCAAGATGACCCTAATGCCACGAGATAACAAACCGACATCGAAATCAATAATGACTTACCGAGATGAAATGACAAAAGAAATGAATGATAGCTCAATGAAATAATTGGAACTGCTGCCTCGTGGATCAAGTGATTAATTGACAATGACAAGTCTCGATACGGTTAATACAATATGAATGAGTTATGATTATGAATGAACAACAACGAAAGGAATGAATATCCCTTTAATCGAGTAAGAATTAACTTACCTTAACACCGTGATGATACAATCTCTCTCGAACAACGCCCTAAGGAAACTACCGGCCGCTCGAACAACCTTGAATAACATAATTACCAACAATCCGCTCAACATACGAATCAAACACGAATATAACTAACTCAAAACGCCGATACGACTAAACCAAGTTCATCAGCATTATATCGAACACGTTGAGGCCAAACTTCGATTGTTTACAACCAAACCTCAATAATACCAATATCAAATCCCCAAGAAGTGTTTCAAACCAACAAAACATCTTCAATACGATCAATAATCCAATATGAATATCCAAATTCGTGATTTCAACAACAATTAATCGAAAACCCCCAAATCCAACTCAATATTCAAAGTGTTCTTGAATAACATTTCAATAATCCGATGAATATTCATACATACTCATAATCATATGTATATCTCTTCATACAACATAATTATAACATCCAAAACATCATATCTCAACACAAATCGAAATCCAAGAGGTTTGAGAAAATTACCTTTAAAGATCCAAACACTTTGATTCGATGAACACGCGTTAGATCGACGATCCGAGCTTCACAACCGAATGAAAATGATGAAGAATCGAGTATTCAAGTGATTCATGATGAAAATTTCTCCCACAAACCCTCTCTCTCGGATGTAGGATGAAGAAATGAGTTTTTCTTCTCAAAAAACGAAGTTATAGTGCAGACTGCACTGTGTGCCGCGGCCCGGCCGAGTGTCCCGCGGCACAGGGCCGAAATCTGCCCCCAGTGCTCGGCAGTGTGCCGCGGCCCGACCGAATGTGCCGAGGCCCTGCCGGCAGGAGCCGCGGCCCCCGGTACAGGCGGGTCGGCCAAAACTGCAACATGTGTGTGTCTTAGCTATTTCGACCATAACTCCCTCGTCCGGACTCCGATTGACTCACCGTTTGAACCATTGGAAAGCTAACTTGATGATCTATAATATTGAAAAGATTCAGAATTTTTGGAGTTTCCAAAAATTAATGGTGATTTTACAAAGTCGAACTCATACGTGGAAAAGTCGCTTAAGAATACGGAACTCAACAGAACGACACCGAGACGAACTCGGATGACAAAAAGTGTAGAATTAATCATTCTCGGAATGACAAAATGGTAACAATAGAGTCGCTAAGATGGACTTCCGCCAAAAAATAAAATTACCAGAAATCCAAATTGCGGATATTACACAAGTGGGGTATTTGCTGATAAATTATTCTAAGTCATCGAATAAATTATTACTGTCGATAACATAATGCAAGAACATATAAACTCCTTACCGAAACCGAATATTGAGAACGTACATGTAATTAATATCATATAAGTTTAGTTTCCAGAATTATCTTAGCATGAGGGGGAGTATTAATAGTTGTAAATAACATGTGAAATGCATCACATAAATATCCTCACAATTGAAATATGTACTTGAAGTTCAAAGTTGCACGAATGATTATTTATGATCTTATATGCCAACTATAAAAGCTTTGATAAATCAAAGATTGGCATAATTCCCCTATATATATATATCAAAGCTAATATAACTTTAAGTAAACGAGGCACATACTCTTGAAGAGTGTATAGACATAACTATAATATATAAATCCTAAAGAGAATTTGCATTAATGAGATATCTCTATAAGTTATGTTGTTATGGGGAAACAAAGGAAATTGAAAAGTGTTGATCCAAAGAAAAGAGAATAAACATTGTGAATGACCTTGATAACGAAGATACCTAAATTCACCAAAAATATTGATATGAATTCCATATTGAAACTCAACGTGAAGCTTCACATATATTATCGCATATGCATTAACTCGAATAAAGGTATTTTTGTAAAAAAAAAAATCGTATGTTGTATCTTTTCCTTGATTGAGGTTTTATCTCAAAGGGTTTTCCCCAAACAAAGGTTTAACGAGAAAACTCAATAAAACCTCCGGAAGAGATTGACATATAGCATTCATGATGAAATTATGAATTCAATATTATAAATTATACATTATGTGGTACGGTACTACATAAAGTGACGAATAATTAAATACTATTGATATCTAATATTTGTTCGCGTGAAATTGGAAATGAATAAAAATATCGATCAATTTCGATTATATAAATCCAAGAAGGATATGAGATGCTCAAGCATACTTGTACGAAGTACGCGCTACATTCTTTTATCAAATTACATATTAGTATCTACAGCTTGAACAATTACTCCACACCCAAATTTTACCTTTCATCGAATTTATAATTGTTCAAACCGATTGCAACATGAATGCTTATTTGAACAGCTTATATTCACACCACAATCTCATCATCAAGGTTGACGCTTGAACGAATTTGTGATTGTACAAAATATGGGTACTAATTTGATTTGAAGACATTTAACGGGATAGAATACGCAAAAAAAAAATTATGGATACCATATATTTACTATTTCTACCCATCATATTTAAAAATACCCACCATTGTGTTAGTGGCGGAGTCGAGGAGGGAGGTAAACTCAAGTTGGAGCTTTGGAGGGCTAAGTTAGAATCCTGTGGCTTGCGTGTGAGTCGGTCCAAGACCGAGTATCTCTGTGTAACTTTAGTGGTGAGGCCAATGAGGAAGATGTTGAGGTAATGATTATGGATCGATCGCACCCGCATGTATAAGTTCAAGTATTTGGGTTCGATCATTCAAGGAAGGTGAGTGTGAAGATGATGTCACGCATCGCATCAAGGCGGGGTGGCTAAGGTGGAGAGCAATGACAGGGGTCCTTGTGCGACAAGAAAGTCCTCTAAAGTTGAAGGGTAAATTTATAGAGCGCAATCCGACCCGCAATGTTGTATGGCACCGAATGTTGGGCGATGAAGAAGTGGCTTGAGAGCAAGTTGGAAGTGGTTGAAATGAGAATGTTACGTTGGTCGTGGTGGTCGCACAATGTTAGATAGAATTGCGAACGGGTGTTCAGAACGCTACTGAAGTGGCGCCCATTTCAAATAAAGTTAGGGAAGGGAGATTGAGATGGTTTGGCCACGTCGCAGGAGGTAGGCATCCGCCCGGTGAGGAGGGTCGAGAGTTTATTGGTTGTCGGGAGAGGAGGAGAGGCAGACTGAGGAGGACGTGGGAGGAGCAATCGAGATTAGATTTGAAGGCCTTAAACCTTTCCGAGACTATGATCGCCGATAAGTGCGCTTGGAGGCGCCAGATCGTAGTTGTGGATTCTTTTGTAGGAGCGGTGCCGTAGTTTATAGCCTCAGGGTTGGGTTGTCTCTTAGCTTTGACCTAGAGCATCGCATTTTTACTTTTATCAGATATTTTATCCTATTGTCTTTGCGTGTGGTGTAATATCATGAATTTTAGGAATACATACCGACTAAATACGGACTTGTAAATTTATTTGAATGTATTGAGATACATTTATGGTCTTGGAACATTTAAAATAAGAAAGGGAAATGTTAGTAGAAACAAGATTGACATTTTCTCGAGGTGTTGTGGACAAGTATCAACTTTGAAAAATCACCACGGATTTTTGGGATGTTCAAAATTCTTAAAATTAACAGTATTATATAGATTTTAGTTATATTTCTAGTGGTTCAAACAAGAGTCAATCCGAGTTTTGACGAAAGTTATGGTCGAATTAGTAAAAACTATTTGCGTAACTTTAGTTCCACAACGAACATTCACCCGCAGCGATGTTACGTATATAATTCCTAAAAATCCAACCGCCGGATTAATATGGAATTTTGACAGTCAGTTCTAAACACCGTAAAGTCTATTTTGGACGGTGGAGATTGTATTTGGCTGTACAATGTGACCGTAATAATTAAAAGAACGAGAGGTTCCTGTTTTTCGGATTCATATTGAGAAGTCTCGTATTTTATAGATTTCTGAAGATTTAACCGTTGGATTATGCTGAATTTTAGATATGTTATTTACCAAATAGTTTGATATAATATGAACGGTGGAGATTATATTTAGATTTTGTTAGTAAGAGTTATGGCTCTCGGACAGTAGTTGTAGTTTTGAAGGATGTGTTTTGTCACACATCGGTTGAGAATAAAGATGAGAAGCCTTGCTTACGCTATAAGAATGTATTTTTATCCCACATCAGTTGGGAATAAAGGGGAAAAGCCTTCTTATTCTATATAAGGAGTCTTGATGTCTTTCTCACAAGTACACCCAAGTAATACACTTTAGTCTTATTTGATTCAAATTAAATTCCTTTCTTTTATTCTCTTTAAAGAGAGTGGTGAGAAGGGTGAGAATCATGTAGACTTGTAATAGTGTAGAGTTGTCGAGTTAAAAGAAAGATATTCTATATGATTGTAGAAATTTATCATATAGTGAAGTCTCTTTTGAGTGGATCGCGGTTTTCTTCCGTATTTGGAGTACCATTTTCGTGGAGCGTAATAGCTCGATAAAGGGCAAGACGTAGTCCGATTTTACTTAATTTTGGACAGCTTGTTGCCGACTCATGGTCCTTCATTTTGACCGGTTGGATCGCAATCGAGTTCTATATTGTGAGTTATTTCTACCGCACGCATCGCGTATTCGCTTCGTCAGACGACATTGAGGCAAGTTATTACTTGTTCAATATAGTGTTTCGATAAGTAATTTCAATTACATGTCATAAGTATTCTGTGTTGTATTGCATATTGACGAATGTATAAATGGAATCTTGTGAGGATTGTAGTATACAGAGATGTTGTTGATAATATTTCGATATTCTTGGTCGATCAGTGCGCTTGGAAGGAACCGAATAGAGGTATGTTTTTGTGGTAATCGTGATATGAATCAATAAAGGTATGTTTTTGTGGTAATTGTATATAGAGGATTGTGTACGGAAAAGTATTCGTTATTGAGGTATTATATGGTATTGTTGTGATATTGGGATTTTGACGAATCGCTGGATAAATCTGGAGTGGTAAGGTTATAGTTTGTGGTTATCATTCTCACGATGCATGACATATGATTAATTATGTTTATGTATTTGCGGTTATTTATCTGGCATTATGGTTGACCTCAGTGGGACATATTTTTCGTATCGAGATTTGATAGAGCTATCGTGAAGAGACGAGGATCCTGATGATACCGCTATGGCATATAGTGGGAATCGTATCGACTGCTTATTTATAATGATGTAAAATGTATTTTCGAATCGTATTTTATCCACGCATGCTTCTTTCAAAATGACTTTCGGTATTTTGCAACCGAAGTTTTTTCCGTGAAACCGATTCCCTAAATCGAGTTTTGGCATTTTGGCCTTGAACGCTTTATGACGGCTTGACAAATAATTTTGTGAGTTTTGGAAAATACTACCGCCACCGCCTTTTGGCGCTAACGCTTTTAAAAATGATTTTAGCCGGTGGGTTCGCACTAATCCACGGCGTGTAATATTCCGGCTGAACCGGGGTGTTACAATTATGGTATCGGAGCCCAAGGTTTTGGAACCGGCATGTGTGTTATGTGGCTCTACCGATGTGGTAATAGCGTGGTTTTTGTGTAATTGATTTCTGCTATTTTGAATCGTATTGTTTTGGAACGTGTTATTTTGAGTTCATTGTAGTCGTGTGGATTTGGTGATTGTTGGTGTTTCCGAGACCGACAAGGCAGGAGTGAACGCCGGTGCCGTGAGCCATGTGCAATGAGCGGCTCCAATCGGAAAGTGTACGCCGGTGCGAGGCACGTGTCAAGGAGCGGCTGATGTGGAGTGGAACGCCGTGATACGGGCATGTGTCAAGGAGCGGCTCATGCGCTCTAGGTGAGGAGGACACAACGTCACAAATCCCACACAAAACTTGACAGCTTCTCCAAACTCGATCTTGAAGGAGATCAATTGTTTTCAAATTGTGTGAGTAATTGCGAAAATTACCAATTTGTTGGTATTGGCATTTTATTGTGTTGAGATTTTCAAATGGAGTCATATGCTAGTATCACGGAGATCATCGACTTCAGCACTGTAAGTATATTGTTCGAATTGTTCGATAATGATTGTTTACTTTTGGTGATGTTGGATTTTCTCGATTAAACCGTTGTTTGTAAGAGATTGCAAGTTTCGAGAACGAAACTTATTTTTAAGGGGGATAGTATGTAATATCCTAATTTTAGGAATACATACCGACTAAATACGGACTTTTAAATTTATTTGAATGTATTGAGATACATTTATGGTCTTGGAACATTTAAAATAAGAAAGGAAATGTTAGTAGAAACAAGATCGACATTTTCTGAGGTGTCGTGGACAAGTATCAACTTTGAAAATCACCACGGATTTTTGGGATGTTCAAAATTCTGAAAATTAACACTATTATATAGATTTTAGTTAGCTTTCTAGTGGTTTTAAACAGTGAGTCAATCCGAGTTTTGACGAAAGTTATGGTCTAATTAGTAAAAACTATTTGCGTAACTTTAGTTCCACAATCTAACATTCACCTGCAATGATGTTACGTATATAATTCATAAGAATCCAACCGCTTGATTAATATGGAATTTTTACAGTCAGTTCTAAACACCGTAAAGTCTATTTTGGATGGTGGAGATTGGATTTGGCTGTACAATGTGACCGTAATAATTAAAAGAACGAGAGGTTCCTGCTTTTCGATTCATATTGAGAAGTCTCTGTATTTTATATATTTCAAGATTTAACCGTTGGATTACGCTGAATTTTAGATATGTTATTTACCAAATAGTTTGATATAATATGAACGGTGGAGATTATATTTAGATTTTGTTAGTAAGAGTTATGGCTCTGACAAGAGTTGTGTTTTGAAGGACGTGTTTTGTCCTACATCGTTGAGAATAAAGATGAGAAGCCTTGCTTACGCTATAAGAATGTATTTTTATCCCACATCAGTTGGGAACAAAGGGTAAAAGCCTTCTTATTCTATATAAGGAGTCTTGATGTCTTTCTCACAAGTACACCCAAGTAATACACTTTAGTCTTATTTGATTCAAATTAAATTCCTTTCTTTTATTCTCTTTAAAGAGAGTGGTGAGAAGGGTGAGAATCATGTAGACTTGTAATAGTGTAGGTTGTCGAGTTAAAAGAAAGATATTCTATATGCTTGTAGAAATTTATCATATAGTGAAGTCTCTTTTGAGTGGATCGCGGTTTTCTTCCGTATTTGGAGTTCCATTTTCGTGGAGCGTAATAGCTCGATGAAGGGCAAGACGTAGTCCGATTTTACTTAATTTTGGACAGCTTGTTGCCACTCATGGTCCTTCATTTTGACCGGTTGATCGCACCGGAGTTCTATATTGTGAGTTATTGCTACCGCACGCATCGGGCGTATTCGGCTTGACGACGACATTGAGGCAAGTTATTACTTGTTCCGCCATAGAGTTTCGATAAGTAATTTCAATTACATGTCATAAGTATTCTGTGTTGTATTGCATATTGACGAATGTATAAATGGAATCTTGTGAGGATTGTAGTATACATGATGTTGTTGATGATATTTCGATATTCTTGGTCGATGAGGTGCGTTTGGAAGGAATCCGAATAGAGGTATGTTTTTGTGGTAATCGTACATGAATCCGAATAGAGGTATGTTTTTGTGGTAATTGATATAGAGGATTGTGTACGGGAAAGTTGTAACACCCTCAAGATATTCGAGGTATATTACAGCCGCCGTGAATCCTATATGGGACCCACCAGCCGAACAAAGATCAACTCATCGACTCACATAAACGACAAACCAACACCATGTCATAAAGACGCAAAATGTAATAATCCACCCGCTCAACGTCAAACATAACATCATCAATCAACACAAACATATAGGCAACAATACAATCCGATTTAACAAGAACTCATAAGAACTCTAGAACAACTATAAGTTCAAAAGCCACAAAAGATGAAAATAAAAAAAGACATTAAGACGTCACTTATGCACAATCATCACGCACGACCATCATCCGTAATCGTCCAAATACCGCTTGCCTCGATGAACCCGACTCAAATTCATAAAACGAATTTCCCCAAAACGGGTCCCCAGAGGGGTTAGCAATTACGCTAGTACAAGTATTCAAGGCAAACCAATTGCTTACACATTTCATAGTACATGCACCAATATCAATTTCAAAAGTCAAAAACCGCATATGTCTTTTCCTAAAATACACAATCCACAATTAGCCTTGAGAACAGGCGGCAAAGATACATTCTCACTCGAGGCCTCATAGGACCCTAACGAGTTGGCTACAATTATAGAAAAACAAAACCACGCACACGCTATGCCGTGAGAACAGGCGGCAGATACATTCTCACTGAGGCCTTGCAAGGACCCTAACGAGTCAAGCAGGTACGAAACTCGTGAAATCCAGGCGGCAAAGATAGATTTCCTCCTTGACCCCGTCGGCCAACACGAGGTGAGTTACACACAAATAATATACATCACCATTTCATGTTGCTTAAAGGTTTCCAAAAATACTTGCCTCGATTAAATAGACGACGACACGAACTTAACTAAGAATCAAGCACGACCGTGAGGAACCGACGAGAATGAACCTAACGATTCGAATAAGACAATCACAACCACTTCTAAACGATTATGGAAATGGAATACACCTGAAAACCCGCCTACGATTCATGTATATTCGTATATAAACAACAACGAGGGCGGACCACAACCAAACCCTCTCGATTCCGTAAAAAAAATCACGAAATATACCATGAATCCGTAGGGAAACTAAGAATACCAACAAGATTAATCATATTCATCATGAATCCATCAACAAAACGGAACGGATCGGAAGAAAATCCCAAAACCCCCAAATTATCCAAAAGTAGGGTTCTAAGAGATTACCTTGGATTTAGGATGAGAAACACAAGTGGAGGATGTTAATCTACACCAAGAATTCAAGCAAAAGAATCTCTCAAGTGGTTGGAAGAAGAAAATCGCCTCAAATCGCCTCCGGAGTCGCCTGCCGCGGAAGAGGAAGAAATGAGATTTTGTGATTATCTCTATCATATCCCTGGTTTATATAGCCAGGAGTGTTAGCGCACGCTAAAACCTCAAGGTTAGCGTGCGCTAACGGATAGATTACAAACCCTCCGTTAGCGTCCCAAACCAGCCGGGTTTTTGCCGTTAGCGTGCGCTACCATACATGCGTAGCGTGCGCTAATAACCTTCAGAGCGCGCTTATCGACCAATAGCGTGCGCCACCCGAACGTCACCCGAGTCCAAGAGCCAAATGCCCAAACTCACCGACCTGCTAGCGTGCGCTACCATACAAGCGTAGCGTGCGCTAACTAGCATCCGATTGAGTTCGCAGTAAACCGCCCAAGATCGACAAGCCACACTAGCGCGCCATCAACAACTTAACGGCGCTAGTCTCCCGAAATTAGCGTGCGCTAGACAAGATAGCGTGCGCTAATCCGATAGTCCGCAGGGTCGAGCCGAACCGCCACTCCTGTGGCTAAATCGTTAGCGTGCGCTATTTAATTAAACGTAGCGCGGCGCTACTAATGGATTTCTAGCGTGCGCTATACAGAAATTTAGCGTGCGCTAGATACGTAATATAAACGACCCAAAATACCGGATTATGAACGAAACGTCAAACTAACACCTCAAAACGCCTCATAGATAGAATGAATCCACGGCAAAATCTAAACGGCGGTTCCGCACAACAATTACGAATCGATCAAAAGATAACGGAAAAGTTACACTCAAGGATACACGAGGTCACTAAAATCGAGAATTACACCGAAATACAATTACAAGGGAAAGAAAATGCGGATATTACATTCTACCCTCTAAAATAAGTTTCGTCCGAAACTTAAGGAACAAACAACTCGGGTACCTAGCACGCATGCTATCCTCGGCTTCCCAAGTTGCCTCCTCGACACCGTGTCTCGACCACCGCACCTTGACCAAAGGTATGGTCTTATGCCTCAATCGCTTCTCACGATACTCCAAAATCTTCAAAGGGCGCTCAAAGTAACATCTTCGCGACATCAATCTCTCCATAATCGATGATGTGACTAGGATCCTGACATATTTCCTCAATCGGGAAACATGGAAAACGCCATGAACATGACTCAAGGCCGAGGTAACGCCAAACGGTATGCCAACCCACCTACTCGCCGAGGATCTCGAAGGCCGATAAATCTCTGACTCAACTTTCCTTTCTTCCCGAAACGAAACTCCCTTCGTCGGCGACACCTTTAGCAAAACATGGTCTCCCACCTCGAATTCCAAAGGTCGACGACGGACGCCGGATACGACTGGCCGACTCGGGCAACAACATCCGTTCCCGAACTAACTCTATCTTCCGCCTCGCCTCTAAAACGACATTCGGCCCGGTCCCGACCAAATCGGACGCCTATTCCAACAAATCGGTGATCGACATCGCGCCCGAAAGTGCCTCATACGGTGCCATCCGACCGACGCTGCCAACCGTTGTTGTACGTGAATTCGATCGGCAAATGTTCCTCCTACTACTACTCCAATCGAGAGCACAGCACGCAACAAGTCCTCGAACGTCTGGATAGTGCTCCGATTGTCCATCCGATCGGGATGAAAAGAGGTACTCAAATGTAAACGGGTACCCAACGCCTATGCACCGCCCGCTTAAGTGCGATACAAAACGGCCATCACGATCCAAACAATAGACTTGAGTACCGTGAAGTCTCACAATCAAGGCGCGATAAACACACGAGCTAATTCTCCGGCCCCAAGTGTCCTTGATGCCCGTAAAATGTGCCGACTTGGTCGACGATCAACAATCACCCATACCATATTCATGCCCGACCTCGATCTCGCAAACTCGTAACGAAACTATCGATATATCTTCCCATTTCCATTCCGAATGGGAAGTGACCGCAATAACTCAAATGGTCTCGATGCTCGATTTTGACTTGTCGACAAGTCAAACATCTCGCCAAACCTGTATGACCATTCTTCATATCATTCCACTGTAAATTTCTTCTCAAGTCCTTGTACATCTTACTCGAACCGTGATGAACTAATAAGGTGTAGCATGGGCCTCCCGTAAAATACTCGCCTCAACTCGAGTCGCTCGGCACACAAAGCCGACTGAATCTCAAAATACCATCCTCGTGAATCACAAACCCGTGAGACTTTCCCTTAAGAACGTTCTCTCGATTTGAGTAATCATCGGATCCTCCGATTGCTTCACTTAATTTCATCGATCAAAGGTGATGAAATCTCTAAAGCACAAAGTCGCCCGACACCTCCGGCAACGAGACCTCAACGCCTAACTCGATCAAAGCCCTCCGAAGCTCGGATCGAGGCGTAAGGATCTCAAGCGTCGCACGCAACCGGTTTCCGACTCAAGGCGCGCCCACGACGTTCGCTTACTCCTGATGATAAAGGATTTCGAGGTCATAATCCTTAATCAACTCTAACCACCTCCTCCGCCTCATATTCAACTCTCACGAGTAAATATGTATTTCAGACTTTTATGATCGGTAAAAATCGACATGTAGAGCCGAAAGATAGTGACGCCAAATCTTGAGCGCAAAACGATCACGCTAATTCCAAATCATGAGTAGGGTAGTTCACCATACGGCCTCAATCGCCTCGACGATAGGCAATGGTCTTGCCGTGTGCAGACACACACACCCAAGACCTCGACCAAGCATCGCTTATAAACGGCAAAACCCTCGTTGCCATGGCAACGCCATAATCAACAGTCAAACGCTTCTTCGGTTCCTCAAAACCATCAGCCTCTCGTCATTCCGCATCGAACCTCTCGATTTCCTCGAGCAATCGCGTAAGTGGTCGAGCTAGTTTCGAAACCTCGACGAACCTACGATAGTAGCCACTAAACCCAAGAAACTACTGAGCTCCTTCACATTCTTGGCGGTGCCCAATCCAACACCGCCGATCTTCCGCGGATCTACACGAACTCCCCTACTGAAATCACGTGGCCCAAAACATCACTTCCTTCAGCTAGAACTCACATTTCGAGAACTTCATAGAGTTGCTCGCTCTCAAAATGTCTAACACTATCCGCAAATGATGGGCATGCTCCTCCTCGTTCCTCGAATAAATAAGAATATCACAATGAAGACGACACACACTTATTCAAATACTCGATAAAGACTTTGTTCATCAACTGCATGAACACCGGCGCATTAGTTAACTCCGAAGGCATAACTACAAACTCGTAATGCCCGTACCTCGTCCGAAAAGTCAAGCGGCACATCGGACTCTCTCACCCGGAGTCGATAGTATCCCGATTTCAAATCAATCTTCGAGAATACTGCAGCTCCCCGCAATCGGTCGAATAAGTCACACTCGCAAAGGGTACTTGTTCTTGATGGTCACCTTGTTTAGTTCGCGATAGTCGATACATAAACGAGTGAGCCATCCTTCTTCCGCACAAACAGACCGGTGCCGTTTCAAGGCGAGGCACTTTGCCGAATATACCTACTCAAGAAGCTCACTCAATCGCTTCTTCAACTGGACATCTCTCAAGGTGCCATGCGATAGGCGCGCCTTCGAGGAGCCGCACCCGGCTCTAACTCTATAGCGAACTCTCGACCTCACGATCCGTGGCAATCCCAGAACTCGTTAGAAAACACGAAACTCATTAACGACTGGAATCGACGAAAGCTCGACTCCACCACTCTCCGCCTTCAAGGCGTAGCACCAATAACCAAGACACCCCTTTCGCAGAGTTTCACCGCCTCAAGGCGCACAACAAACTGTTTCTCTTCGCCCGCGAAGAGTGTTCAGCACCGTCCTCGGCTAACATGGTAATGATCCTCGTGCGGTAGTTCATGATCGCACCATGCCGCTCGAGCTAATCATTCCCTGAGAATTAAATCCTCGCCCTCGATACTCACAACAATAAGATTAGAGAGCCACGCCCTCTCACAAATGATCACGCACAGTCCTGACTTCTCGATCACCGACAATTCTATCACCGCTAGGAAGTTTAACGATGAAAGGCTCACAAGGTGACAAGCAATGAGACTCAAACAAGCGTACACACTCTAGAGAAATGAATGAATGCGTAGCACCCTTTCGAATCAAAAGCATAATTGACAGGATGGAAATGAACATGAACGGTGCTCGCCGCCACAAGAAAATTCTTGGATCATCGCTCTCCTCATCTCATAGATACGCGGCCGAGCGTAGCCGACACTAGAAACTCCACCTCTAGCGGGCTGAC
>JAWKAU010000166.1:34183-241326 GCA_033398695.1 Orobanche coerulescens
ACAAGATTCGTCTTCCAGCGTCGAAAATCATCAAATAAAGGATTTAAAACAACAACAAAATGCTCTAGAGCCATCTACAGCGAAGTAGGCCAAAAAGTAGAGCGAACAACTTACCTCTTACACATCTAGTGATGCATGCTGAAATAGAAAACTTAGTTCAAAAGTACTCATTTAAAAGGAATGCCAATATCAAATCACATTTGGAAAATGCCACAATTAGTCGATCCACACCTCGAAGTGGACCCTTTTCTGAGACCACGTCGGATCTAACCCGTAGTGGTTAAAAGCAAAGCTTCGTCGATCCACACCTCGTGAATTGGACCCCCACTGAGGACCCATCAGGATCATTTAACGTAGTGAGCATACACACACACACACGTTACTCAATGCAATACTGCAACATGCTTTAAGAATGTAAGTTCGTTAAGAATCTTTCGGCACTAGAGATGGCCATTAACTTTCGACACCATTATCAAACTCTTCAAAAATAAATAACAAGATTAAATACCCGGAATACTGCAGATTCCATAACTTAAACAATAGGAGTACCAACATAAAATCCTTCCAGCGTTCAAAATAATCGAAATCATAATCAATTCTCAAAACACGGTTCACAAATCACGCTCGTTTTGAAGAAGCCTTTAGCGAAGGCGAGCAGAAATCCTTTGAAACTTCATTTCAAATAACCAAACAAACGCATCAAGGCGACCATGCGATCATCATATCCGTCAAAGCGAGAAAAGTATGGGCAAGGTACTTGCCTCGAATAAAACAACGGAGAATCGAGCCAAAGTAGGTTGGCACGAACCCGACTACGAACCCGTGACTCCACCGAACGCCAACTCACGTTCATAAACTACGAAGGACAAATAATAACAATGAAATGAATTCCATAACACGACTCAAAGCGCGTTGAATTCAAAGAACGAATGTGAAAGTTCAGTTCCCCCAAAATGGCGAGAACCACGATTCGTTCGTCAAAACCCAAAGCGGAATTCAAGTTGAAATATGGATATACAATCGTAGAATATGTTTAACAACATCATTTAACCATAATCGATCCATCAGCGGATGAAAAAGCGAGATCGGGACAAATCCCCCAAAAGTCGATTGAAGGAAATGCGAGAAATATACTTCCCGATTCGATGAAGAACACTGATGGATTAAATGATGTTAAACACAAGAATACTATCAAGATTAATCATACCCATCATGAATTAATCAACAACGGGAACGAATCGGACGAAAATCAAAAATCCCCAATTCACGAAATTGAGGTTCAGGAAGATTACGCCAGTTGTGACTGAATCAAAGGTTGATAACGGACGATCGATTGATGTTATGAACTTCCCGAGGACTTCGTGGATTTGTTGTTGAACAACATGGCTTAAATGCGCCCATGAATCGCCACTCGCGGATGGAGAAGGAAGGAAATGAAAACGAAGTGAAATGCTTTTGCCTTTCGGCCACGTATTTATCTGGGCGACTAGCGTGCGCTAGCCTTCCGGACTAGCGTGCGCTATCTCGGCGATATCGGCCAGTACCCTCGGCCGGGGCCCACCACGACCCGGCATCATGACCAACCTGACCTGGCCATTAAGAACACCAGCCGAGCTGACTCCCGCTGCCGCGTGCGCTCACGGCCGGATACTGCCTTGCCTTAATTCGGCCCATCCCCTTTTATGCTTGTTTGGGTAAGCACTGGCCCGAGTAACGAATCGCTAGTCCTTCAGCGAAGCCGGCGACGTGCGTCTTCGCTGCCGACTTCGCCCAGCCCAGCGCTACGCTCGGCGTAGCGTGCGCTGCCCGATCTGGCCAGAGTCGAGAACCTCGAAACCCTACGCCTGCCCGGGCAGATAAGCGTCTGTTAGAGCCACGGCGGCGTCTTCCCCACTGCCGGTTAGCGCGCGACCTTGCCGGCGTGGCGTGCGCTCGCGCGGTTTCTGCCGCACCGTCGGCGATTACCCGCCAATCGTCGGCATTCCGCCGCCGTCGGCGGCCCGATCCACGTGTAGCGAACTCGGCGACCCGAAATTCCGGCATGCGGGCGGAGCGAACACGGCGAAAAGTTCGCGGACGACATGAGCGACTCGAAATGGCGTAATACCATATTTAGTCATACGCGACCAAGAAGCGGGTGAGGCAACAATTACGGATACGGATACAGTAACTTTCAAGAAATTACAAAATGGCCCAAAGCATAGGAAATCACGATCGTGATCGAATAACCAAAGCAGAAGTTCACAACCGTCTAACAAAGTTAAGCGGACTTGCGGGAAACTCGAAGCAGCGGTTTCGGACGAGATTCGCAGAATCGAACTCCAAGTGCGGAAAAGTAAGCTAAAAGCACGGAACTCAACAAGCGACACGAAGCGAACTCGGATGTCAAAAGTGTAAATTAATCATTCTCGGAATGGCGAAGCGGTCATGGCGAGTGGTCAAAGCGAACTCCGACCGAAAAAATAAATTTACGAAAATCGAAAATTGCGGATATTACATCGGTCTAAGTAAAAGTATTTCTAAAACAATGAAAATATCTCAAAACATTTTGGTCCTCGAGGTAGAAGAATTTTGAAACATATTGTGACACCTTGGATGTACCACGAGAAAATAATTCATTTTAAAAGTACGCGCAAATTTATTTCCTAAGATCTCGAGGTTTTCAAAGATAATTGATAGGTTAGAATGCCCAAAATTTGAGTAATTACGAAATATTATAGCGGCGTGGGTCATGTAGGAACTCATGAGCTAAAAACCATTTACAACGTTAAAAAGGCCGATGATGGTAACATTTGAAAACTTACAAAGCGATATTTATTCTATAAATATGTGATTATGGAAATGAAGAAATCACACACAAAAGAAAGAGTAATAAAACTTCATCTCATTTCCTCCTACTTGTTCCCTTGTTATTTTTCTATTTTGTACTATTATTATCTTCAATAATAGTCTTGCTTAATATTAGTCTTATAACAATTATAAATATATTATGCATAATAATAATAATAATTACTATTAATATATAATAATACAATTATTTGTTATGACCACTTATATTAATATTAATACTAATAATAATGATAATGTTATAATATTAATTAATAATACTAGATTTTACATAACTGGAATGTATTGAACTGGATTGTTAAAACCACTGATATTGATATTATCAATAATATCATACATAAGTTTTGTTAGTTATTATATTATTAATATTGTTATTGTTGGCATATGAATATTAAAAATTACTATAATCGTACCTATCTATTCTAACTTTATTAATAATTTATTGTTGTTGATATTAATATCATCAATAATATTATACATAATACTAATTATCATTATTATTATTATTATTACATTCAATTGATTCGATTGATAAATTTATTTGAATTGATTTAGTCGATATAATTCAATTCAACTCGAAAGAATAATGCTGAGTTTAAATTCTCACCTCGACTCCTTTGTCAACTTTAGACTTTAGAGCTACTCGAGTTCTTTGGTAAACTTGATTGAGATTTCATGAATTTGTATGGTATTAACTTAAATTTAACCTAAGAATTGCTAGTGTTGATTTTTAATTTGTTATTCTTGAGGCAACATGGATATTCATACTGAAAGATCGACATGAGGAAAAAAATGACTACTACAAATTACTCAAGTTTCATTCCACATGGTTCAACTTAACAAAATTATGATAGAACAAGATATAAATGTCACGGGCTCTATTACAAATAATTTAAAATTTTTCTTGTTGATTTTTTCAAACTATTTGATCGAATATTTATGTAAATTGTCATTTAATGAAAAGTGTTACAACATAAGTCATAAGAAGAAGAGTAGAAACACTATTCTTATGAAAATGACATATTACCTATTTTGTTATATAAGAATAATTACTATCTTTCAGAATATAATTATGTAAGCTACGATCGTATCAGAAGTTTCCATAACTAGGACTTCAATTATCAACGAAAAACACGATTAAAATTATTCTTTCTTATTATTATTATTATTATTATTTGTGGTGATAGTAATAGTAAAACATTCTTCAACTTTAAAAAAACATTATTAACCAATACAACAAAATAACCTTCATAAATAAAAAATCAACTAAAAATTAGAACACAAAGATCATTCTTTTGCAACTTTTTTATTAATTAAAACACATTTTTTAATGCCAAAGTATTCAATTTACCTCAATTCTACTAAGATTTCACATAAAAATCTATTAAGCAAATTGTCATCTAGCACTGAAAATCAAACCAAACTACTCGATACTCGATTCGAGTTCGATTAGTGAGAAGCTCGATCGGTATGAGCACAGCGAGACACTTGAGTCCCAAGACTACTATTGGCTCCTTGATTTGGTGATTGGGTAATCGATATGACCACCCTTTGAAAACTTTGTAAATCCTCCATACTTGGCAAATGTTTAATCATCATCAATGGCACTTGAATCCCAATTATATTAGGATCGGTGGCATGAAGATTATGATGCTAATTAGTTGACACTATAAGTCATGCAAACCAAATGATAAATTTTTAAGCTGCTCTTCGTGACAACCTTCATACGAAAGAGAAATGAGATGAAATTAAAAAGCAATCATCGTATGTTTCTCCGATTACATGGTAAATATCGTGACGATGATGACTCGAGATAATTGGTATAGTCGTATCGCATTCGTGATTGGCATTTGAAATCAACACAAAATGTCATGGAACTTGACTCATCGACTCTCCATCAAAGATAATGAGAAGAATAATGAGTGTATTGTGAATAAGCATCATCCGCAACACTCTCCATATCATTTTCATATTCCCCAGCTTCCTCTAGACCTCTACATTCACTACATTCTTATGAAGCCTGAAGCTAATTGGTTGCTGTGAATTTTATTAGCTTCTGAGTTTTCCTGAATAAAATGATTATATACTCTTAGAAAGTTTGCACCGTAACAAATATTATAATTACCTCTTAAATGCAATTAAATAAAAACGAAACTAACGAAATTTTTCGCCTATACCATTGATACGAAGCATCAATTCTTCGAAATTAGCATCCACACTATTGGTGTGTCAAGGCGTTTTGTGTAGTTGGGCTAATATGTGAAATTTAAGTTTTATAATTTGTATTACAATATATGTTCGGGTATGTGCGGAGTGCGCGCGTATAAGATCGAATTATAAGGCGGCGCGACAAAATATCGGGGTTCGGGCGGCGCCGTGTGAGTCTAGGGCGCGCCCTGTGAGGTCTAAGGGGCGAGCCATCGATCATGCCTCTAATTTGGATCACTAATTAATCCTAATGACGGCGCCGCCTAATGTAACCCTAATCTCGCCCTAATGTAACCTAATTCGCGTATAAATAAGACTCTTCTCTTTGAATCTCGAACAGCACCTTTTGAGCTCTCTCTTTTACGGCGAATTGAATCTCTCTAACAATTTGAGCTACGTTTACGTGTCAAGATTCGCGTCCTTTGGATTATCTAGTGATTTCTTGTAACGACGTAGGATAGAAATATCGATTCGGAAAGTTATTATACGATTCATTGAAAATGCGAATCTCCATCATAAAGCCTAAATACCTTCGCACGATTTGCTTTTTCATTTCATGTCCATAATTTTTGTGGGACTATATTTTCATGTCATACTCATGACTTTTTCTTCACATGTTCCTAATCTTTTGCTATAAGAATAAGAAGAAAAACTACACTTAAAAAAGTTTTTATTGTCCATAATTTCAAAGATTTTCCCTTGTTCTTTTCTTCTGCTTTTTCCTTTTTCCTTTTCCTTTTTTTACTTTTGTCTTTTCTTTTATTTTTATTTATACTTTTCGACCAGCCATATTTTTGCTATCAAGTTTTGACCGTATCATAAATAATTTTGGGTAATGATAATGATTGGCCGTTGATGGTCTCACCGAATCAAAACCATTGACTGACTTAAGATGATATAGAGAATTGGGGGAAAAAAAGGAGGAATTGGGAAAAGGCAAACCAAACCCTAGATATTGCATTTTCACTCACTTTCCTTCATTTTGATGGTTTATTTTCTTTTATTTACTTTGTCCCAATGCATTTATATATCATAGTTGGTAATCAATTTAACTTCTTATATTTTAGATTTAGATTTTATTTTCTTTCTTTTTCTACTTCAAACACGAAGACATGCACAAAATCACATTCAAGTGACTTTCCTTGTGAGACACGAGTCGAGTTGACCACCACCACAACAAGTCAAGTCGACCTCATTATTTTAGTAGGACTAAAATTTTCGAAACAATCACGACACCATGTCCGAGTTTTCGGGTTGTCTCAATATACCAGGGTTATCTTTTTGTACACAATTTCAAAGATTTTCACTTGTTCATTTATTCTGCTTTTTCCTTTTCGTTTCCCTTTTTTCTTTTACTTTTGTCTTTTCCTTTATTTTTATTTACATTTTTCGACCAGCCATCTTCTATTTCTTTCATTATTCGCCCACCTAATCTTAATAATGGTATATATTTCTTAAATTTTCTTTTCCGGCCTTCTTGGGCTTTTCTACCGTCAGGCCAGGAAAACTTGGCCTGACGTTAGGCCGGTATTAAAATTACATATTTTTTTTCATATTTGTCGATTCCAATTTGTATATTCTTCTTATTAGAGTTGGTACATGCGGATTGGAATCAACAAATATGAAAAAAATGCAATTTCTGACCTTATCTGAACCATGTTTCACGGCTGACGATAAGAAAATACATCTTAATTACACTACATATTTTTCATATTTGTCGATTCAAGTTGTATATTCTTCTTGTTAGGATTGAACTCTACAGTTGGAATCGACAAATATAAAAAAATATGTAATTTTAACATGGCCTAACGTCGAGTCAAGTTTTCTGGCACGGTGAAAAGCCCGACCTTCTTTTGGGTTTATTTCATGTTGCCTAATTCTAATCTTTATTAAGGATTCTTTTATCAATATATTATTTCAAACCAAATGATTTCTCAATATTTTACTCAATAAGATTACTAATAATACCATATTTTACTATTTTACCCATCATAATTAAAAATACCCACTCATTCCGTGTCTTTTTTCATAATTTTACTTTTGACAGTGACGATGCATAAAATTTGAGTAGAGGTCGAAAGTTTACTATAATAATTTTTAAGTAAAATTACTAATTAGGGTATGAACTTTCCCAAATTTTGCACTTATGATAACAAATTTTTATATCATGAACTTGTTTCGTCAACCAAATTAGAATATCAGTGGAAATTCGTTAGTTAAATCTAACAGACTTGCTAACTTTGTCAGTTAAGTGACACATGCCACCTTTTGATTGGTCCATATATTAATAAATATAGTCAAAAATATATAAGTCTAAAAATATAAAAAGTAAACAATCTGGAATTTTTAAAAATCCAAACTCTATTTTTAAAAAATTTAGAATATTATTATTAAAAATCGAATGTTTTTATATAAAGTTCGAAAATAAGAAATAAAAAATAAAAAAATTTAGAAATCAGATGTTTTTATTAATTTTTAATCTCTTTTTAGATTTTTAAAATAAAATAGTTTTTTTATGAAAAGTGGCGTAGGCCGTCTTTGCTAAATGACTTGATTTGAAATTACGAAAACAAAAACTAGCAGTTTTCTTAAAAAGAATAATAATAATTTTATTTATTTATGGAAACTTATATTCCAATTTTTTTGTAAAAAAGTTTATAAATCAGATTGATTTTTATTTTTTATTTTTATTTTGAACTTTAAATAAGAACGTCCAATTTTTAATATTAATATTTCAGATTTTGTAAGAAAAATAAAGTTTGGATTTTTAAATAACTTTCAAAATTTTTATTTTATTTTTAGACTTTTATATTTTTATTATTATTTATTATTATGTGGATCAATCGGAAGGTGACCGTGTCATAACAGACAGTCGGCAACTCAGTTAGATTTAGCGATGGATTTTAACGTAACCCTAACTTGGTTGGACGGAAATAGTCATACCCTAAATGATACAAAAGTTTATTACCATACGTACAAAATTTGAAAAAATTTATACCCTTAATTGATAATTTTGCCAATTTTTATACGCAAAGATTGAATTTAGATTTATATATACCAAAAAAAATCAATGATTGGAAACAGGATTTGACAATTCTTTGTCCTACAAAATATAGTAGAAGGTCCATCATATATTCTCAATTATATTTCTTATTTTATTTTTTCAATCTAATACTGCAATTTATATAATGAAAACTATTAATTTTAAAAAAATATTGTACATAATTAGAAATTATAATTTTATTTTGAAAATAAACTCTCTTGTCATTTATTTTCTTTTGAATTAAACTCTTGAAGATTCCAAAATTATGTAATAACCGTATTTGCGAATTTATTTTCCTAAAGTATTTTGTTTTCATATTTGTACTATCGTGGTATTACTCTCTTAATAATTATTTAAAGGAATTTATAAAATCTTTAAAATTAGCCTTTTGGGTCCCACATGGGATTCACGGCCTTTGTAACGTCAGATAAATCTTGGGGGTGTTACAATAGCATACCTGACCCCTTATTCATAGGCGATTTCAAGTAGTTACGTACTGTCTACTTTCTAGTAGTTACGTACGCATCATTCCTATACTCATTACGTGGTTTATCTTGTGCTCTAGGAGCGACATGCGGGTCAAGAAGATTCCGTTTACGGCTCGGAGTGTGCGATCGCATTTGGGACTTCTGTTCATGATTAAACGCCGGAGATGTATTCCGCCGCGGGCACGGCTAGGCGCCCGGCTCTTTAGCTATTTTGGGTCTCCATTTACCTTTGCAATTTTATTAATAATTTTGCATGTAATTGTAAAAACAAAAAAAAGAAAAAATCTACATAGTGAGATGGAGTCGGGCCGACTCTGGGACAACCAAAATCAACACGGACGGGGCCTCTAAAAGCGACCCAGGGGATTCGGTGTGGGGGATTGCTAGGAATTTTTAGGGCGAACCTATCTTTGCTTTTCACGAATTTATCGGCAACCATTCTAATAATTTTGCCGAACTTTTTGCTATTTGGAGGCCCTGGATCTTTGCCACGAGAGATATTCGTAAGGTTTGGGTTGAGATGGATTCGGCCATTGCCCTTTCTCTAGTCAACTCGCCTAACAAGGGTAATTGGCAAGTGCTGAACATCTGTCACAAAATTGCATCACTTAGGCGTGTCATGGATATCTCATTTTCCCACATCTATCGGGAAGGGAACTCCATTGCGGACCATCTAGCTAATGAAGGTTATAAGTTCAGAAATTTTCGTCTTTATAGCCGTCGATCTGCCGGAAGATTAATGGCTTGATTAGACTTGATAAAAATAATTTTCCATATGTTAGATTTAAATAAATTCCTTCTGTTATTTTTCGTTAATTGGGGCGTGTAGAGGGCTCGTCCTCCCTCAAACTCTTTGGGCGTGTAGTGGGCCTCGTCCCCCACATTTACAGTAGGTTAATAAACTTTGGTTTTTTAAAAAAAAAAATAAAAAAATAAAATAAAACTAGTAATGTATCCGAAATAAACTTGAATAGATCCTTAAAGGATCAAATATTCGGATACAAGTTGTAACACCCAAACTAGGCGGATATTACGGTCAGTGGACCCCATTGTAGGACCCACCAGCAGTGAAAATGAATGAAATACACGGGATAAATGTAGTACGAACCACATTACATCATTAATTACTCCGATGAGGAGTTTCATACAACACACCCAAGGAAATGACCGAATACAAGTATATTTTATATGGAGATAAAATATCTGACAACTGAATGAACTCAAAATCAAGCGGAAATCTGCGGCGGAAATAAAATAAGGAAACACGGTGAATGAAAGAATTTGGGGCCCTCTACTAGTATCAGCCAGGACTCCTCGTCGTCAACGTTATCTTCCGTGCCTTAGCCTTGCCACGACACGAAAAACAAAATCCCCAGCGAGGTCGATTACGAGAACAACAATCCTCAAGAATTGAATAAACACAATCATATATATCTTTGTATAAACCACAAGTTCGATAAAACATGAATCGGTTAGATTATAACCCAATCTTGTTGAAAACATACGCAATCAAACATCTTTGTATGAATCAACTAGCAGTGCGGCTCAAAGGGTGGCGCCACACTACGCCGGGATGGAAATGTGTCGTGCACAAGCCACCATCAGTATCGATCGAATACACGTGTGGTCTTGTACCTAATCAGTCTCACGAAGTGATCTTCTCGTGTGCAGTCGATGTGAGGCCAACAACCAACACCACGACTTAATATGTGCCCGACATGAAAATCTACACATACCAACGGCACGCCCGATATGACCGGAATGCCACGAGATAACAAAAGTGACATCGAAATCAATAATGACTCACCGAGATGAAATGACAGTGAAATGAATGATAGCTCAATGAAATAATTGGAACCGTCGTTCCTCATGACTGAAGTGGTTAATTGACAATGACAAGTCTCGACGGTTAATACAATATGAATGAGTTACGATTATGAATGAACAACAACGAAAGGAATGGATATCCCTATAACTAAGTAAGAATTAACTTAACACCGGTGATGATACAATCTCTCTCGAACAAGCGTCTAAGGAAACTACGGTCGCTCGAGCGACCTTGAATAACACAATTACCAACAATCCGTTCAACATCACGAATCAAACACGAATATAACTAACTCAAAGCGTCGTCTGACTAAACCCGAGTTCATTGGGGCATTATATCGAACACGTTGAGGCCAAACTTCGATTGTTTACAACCAAACCTCAATAATACCAATATCAAATCCCCAAGAAGTGTTTCAAACCAACAAAACATCTTGATACGATCAATAATCGATATGAATATCCAATTCGTGATTTCAACAACAATTAATCGAAAACCCCAAATCGACTCAATATTCAAAGTGTTCTTGAATAACCTTTCAATAATCGATGAATATTCATACATACTCATAATCATATGTATATCTCTTCATACAATACGATTATAACATCAAAACATCATATCTCAACACAAATCGAAATCGAGGTTTGAGAAAATTACCTTTGAAGATCGAACACTTTGATTCGATGAACACGCGTTAGATCGGCGATCGAGCTTCACAATTGAATGAAAATGATGAAGAATCGAGTATTCAAGTGATTGATGATGAAAATTTCTCCCACAAACCCTCTCTCTCGGATGTAGGATGAAGAAATGAGTTTTCTTCTCAAAAGCGAAGTTATAGTGCGGTGCCTTTGTGTGCTTGGCCGGCAGTGTGCCGCGGCACGGGGCAGAAATCTGCCCCGGTGCTCGGCGGTGTGCGCGGCCGGCAGTGTGCCTGGCGATGACTAGAGCGGTGTGCGCGGCCCTTCGGCGGAGCGCGGCCCCGTGCAGCGGGTCGGCCAAAGCGCAACATGTGTGTGTCTTAGCTATTTCGACCATAACTCCCTCATCAGGACTCAGATTGACTCACCGTTTGAACCATTGGAAAGCTAACTTGATTCTATATAATATTGAAAAGATTCAGAATTTTTGGACTTTCCAAAAATTAATGGTGATTTTACAAATTCGAACTCATACGTGGAAAAGTCGCAGAATACGGAACTCAACAACAGAGACGAACTCGAATGACAAAAGTGTAGAATTAATCATTCTCGGAATGACGAAGCAGTAAGAATAGAGTCGCTAAGATGGACTTCCGCCAAAAATAAAATTAGGAAATCCAAATTGCGGATATTACATACTACCCTCCTTAAAAGAAGTTTCGTCCGAAACTTAAAACAAGTAGGGAGAAGCAATATCAGCTAGAAAAGCTCAACGAGATACACAAGAACCACAAATGTACCCAACAATAGCATGATTCGAACAAGAAGAAAATTTGAAATGGCATGAATTCCGATATCAACATCGATTAATGAAGTAATTATAACGATCAATATAATACTCTTGTCTCGATTCCCAAGTAAGGTTGAAACAATGAACAATATCGATACGACATTTCGAAGTTATTAGAGCGGTGAACATGGATGAATGAATGTGGATGATGAGCGGTTATTAACAAGTGAAAAATACATAGAGACAATTAAGAATGAAATTCTTGAATGATAATGGTGAATTACAAGGGTATTACATACACCCCCTTAAAAGAGTTTCGTCCTCGAAACTAAGGATCAAACAACTCGGGATAACTCTCGCATACTCTCCTCGGTTTCCCAAGTAGCCTCTTCGACTCCATGTCTAGACCCTGAATTTTAACGAAGGAATCGCCTTATTCCTCAAGCTGTTTGATTCGCCGCTCTAAGACTCGTATGGGACGCTCCTCATACGAATGATCATCTGCGATCTCGATTTCGTCGAGGCTGAAGTATGTGACTCGGGTCGACAACATATACATGGGTGAGAGGCGTGAAACACATTATGAATTCGGCTCAATCACGGAGGTAAGGCAATCGATAAGCTAGCTCGCCTACTCGTTCCAAAATCTCAAGCGGTCGATAAATCTTGAACTCAACTTTCCGCTTCCGAAGCGGAAGATACCTCGACTCGGGGATACCTTGACCAACACGTGGTCACTGTCTCGAACTCTAATGGTGGCGACGATTATGCATAAGATTTACATCGACTACGGCGGTCGACAAATGACTCTTGATCAAAGCTACCTTCTCACGGGCGGCTATAAGCATATCGGGCTTGGTTAGATTGATTACGATAAGTCATCACAACCAAAGGAGATCGTCAGCGGCAACCGTACAAGGCCTCGTAAGGTGTCATCTTAATCGAAGCATGCCAACTATTATTATCGTGAACTCGATCAATGGTAGTTGGGCTTCCCAATCGTCTTTCAATCGAGGACGCATGCCCTCAACATGTCCTCCAATGTACGAATAGTCATCTCTGATTGTCAAGTCAGATGAGGATGAAAAGATGTCTTGAAATTAAAATTTGAGTTCCCATGGCACGATGGTGATTTCCAAAAATGAGACACGAATCGCTGTCACGATCGAAGCGATACTCTTAGGAGTGCCGTGCAACCTCACTATTTCTTTGATGAACAACTTGGCAAGTCTCTCGGGACCCCAAGTATCCTTAATATCGAGAAAATGAGTGACTTAGTTAGGCGATCCACAATTACCCAAATTGTATTCATGCCACGGCGACTCGTCGGCAAACTCGTGATGAAGTCCATTGAAATATCATCGATTTTCACTCAGGAATAGGGGCGGTTTGACATACCCGCTTGATCGGCGATGTTCTATCTTGACTTGTTGTGGTGAGACATTTGAAACAAACTCGGCGACTTCACGCTTCATATTACTCCACGGTAATTTTGTTTCAAGTCTTTTTACATCTTCTTTGGACCGGATGAATAGAATAAGGGTAGCATGGGCTTCTCTCAAAATCGAGTTTTCAACTCGTCATTCGCAGTACACATATCCGATTTTTAAATCTCAAGAGTCCATCCTCGTGGACCACAAATCGAGGCTTTTCCTGTGCCACATCCTCGCGAGATGCGCAACAAAAGCGAATTCACCCACGATTCACTCGATCGCTTCTTCAAGTGGCGATGAAAACTCCGACATACAAATTTGTCCACTGAACAGCTGTAACCAAACCTCGATCTTATGCCTAAGTAATTCTTGCTGAAGTTCCTTACGAGCGTGTCGAGCAAGCATCTGCTCTGAATGGACTTACGACTCAAGGCGTCGGACAACGTTCGCCTTGCAGGTGGTAAAGTATCTCAATATCATAATCTTTGATTAGTTCCAACCCTTTGTCTACGTCGCATATTGCTCATACGAGTAAATATATATTACACTCTTATGATCGGTGAATATCGGCGGTAACGCCATAAAGATAATGGCGCCAAATCTTGATACGAATACCATGTTTGCTATCTCCAGGTCGTGGGTCGGATAATTTACCTTGTAAGGTCTCAATTGCCGTGAAGCATAAGCAATAACCTTCCCGTTCTGCATGAGTACACATCCGAGACCCAGTCCGGACGCATCACTATTGACCATAAATCCTTAGTCCCTTCTGTAAAGAAAGGACGGGAGGCTGAAATTAAGGCTCTTGAGTTCCTCAAAACTCTGTTGACAAGAGATATAGAAACTTACCCTTGTAGTCCGTTGATTAGATGGAAACCTTCTCTTGAGCTATTCCCCAAGATTTAGTTTGATCTCTACGAGTTGATCCGCTCCAAGCCCTTGAGCGATCCAGCCGAAAGCACCGCGTCTCTACTTGCCATGCGCCGGAAAAGCGGCCGGAATAAAAACACTTGATTAACCTCTAAGGTTACGGTTAGAATCAAGTGATGAAGCTTTATTACTACACTCTAAGTGTATAATATATCTCTCGATAATTTTCTCTCAATTTTTCTCCAAGAAAAATGAAGAAGAAGTGAATGAAGAAGATGAAGATGAGTGTTAAACTCAAAGTCTATCTCTCTCTCTCTCTATCCTCACATTGGAAAGCTTGTGAAAGCAAGTGATGAGAGTCTTCTTTTATTCTCCATAAAATCCTCCCAAATCAAGTCGAATAATTAAAATGAATTAATTAAAAGATCTTGTTCCCTTGATGCTTCAAGTCATCCACCAATTAAAGTGGAGACTATGACCAAAGGAAAGAGGAGGAAAATGGGATGGCCATCTAGAAGGAGCAGGGACGAGTTCGGTTCGTTTCGGACTCCGTGAGTCAAACAGATAAACTCTATTCCGTTACGATGTATTTGTGTCGTTTAATTAATCGATTAATTAAACATATCAAATACAAAATAACATAATTAATTTCTCCAAGAAATAATTATATACATGAATTAAATTAATCACCCGGTAATTTATTTAATTCATTAGGCGTAAATCAATTTATCGATAAATCGATTTAAACATCGATGTTCGAAAATTAGATATCGATATCTAATATTCATAATGAGAGAGTTAGCTTTATTCATTAAGTCGTCAATCTATTGCGCGACTCGGTAGGTCCGTCTCGATCGGCAATGGGAGGAACCAAGAGTAGTAGCACCACCTAGCGGCTGGCGGCTACGCTGTACTGACTAAGAGCGAATGATTGGGATCATTCAAGAACCATTACATCGTGAATATCGGTATACGTATAAACCCTTCTTTCAAATGTCGATCAAGTTATAGGGTCACGGTCGGTCAAACCCTATGCATGCTTGATGCTATGAATGCGTTAATGCAAATCGGATCATCGAGCTCTCGTGTATCTAATACGACTAGCTCGATGCTTTGGTCAAAGACTTATGATCTCATATGCTAATAACCGCATAGGACATATAACAGTTCGATAAGGAGAAAGAATTTTATCTTGGTATTGATAGGACACCTACTTGCCCATCAAGATGCACGTCGAGGTTGACCCCGCCTTGGGTTATAGGGTCGAACTACGTAATGAAAATCTTGACGTCACAAGCACATCCCTACTAAATCCTCAAGTCGAAGGTTCACGAATACCTATCACAACCTTTTGATTCCGTCATTGGTGTCCGAGTGAAATCAGTGTGGCGAATTGAGGGTGAGTCGGTTCGAGTATACTAATCGATTAGCATACCTATAACGTCTGCTCCCACTAACCATTAGTGTTAACGAGGCACTCTCCTTGTCAAAGAACACGTCATACAAGTCTTCACATAAACTTAACGCCGTCAAGTTTCATCGACTTATGAGCGATTAAGTATTTGAGCTATAAACCTTTCTAGTGCCGACCCCTTATCGATAAGGAGTGGAGCGTTTTGCTCTCAAATACGGACTAGTTTCTACATGTATATTTACGAGTTAGGAATGCGGTAACTACCGGTAAATAAAGAAACATCCATTGCCTTATATGATGATTTACATAATAACAAGTCTGATGCCCTCACTCAACATCCTCTGAGTGGCATTCGAGGCATACTCTAACAATCTCCCACTTGCACTCAATGCCACACACTATGGTATCTAATACCCATGTTCTCAGGATAGCGCTCCAAGCTAGTCGAGAAAGTGGCTTAGTCGAGTGGATCGGCGACGTTGTCGGCGAGTCTACTCTGTGCGGCTGATGTATCCCTTGCGAACAAATTCTCTTACGAGATGATACTTCCTCTCAATATGTTTGGTCTTTGTTGTGAAACCTCGGCTCTTTGGCTGCGCTCTGACTCCGTCGTTGTCATGATGCAGTAGAGCAGGCGGCTCGGCACATGGTATCATTTGAAGTTCTCCCGAAACTTCTTAATCAGAACCCTTCCTTGGAAGCCTCAGAGGCTTGATACTCGGCTGACGGGTGGAATCGGCACTCGCGCTTTGCTTGGCGCTACGCCAAGATCTGCTCCTCCATTAAGAGTAAATATGTAGCAGTAGACATCGAGTCGTCCTTGATCCTTGGAAGTCGAATCGGTGTATCCCACCACATCGATTCTCCACCGCCATACATAAGAACCATATATCTAGTTCTTCTTAATTACTTGAAACGTTCTTTACGAGTCGATGTTCCCTACAGGTTTGCTGAAACCTACTCACCACGCTTACTGCATGCGCAATGTCAGGTCTCGTACACAACATAGCATATATAAGACTACCCACGGCCGAAGCATATGGTATATTACTCATTTCCTTTCGTTGTTCCTCACTTTGAGGACACATCTTCAAGGTGAGTTTTATTCCATGTCGCATCGGTAGGAACCCTCTTTTAGAATCATCCATCTTAAATCGCTTTAAGATCTTATCTATATAGAGAGATTGGGAAAGGCCTATTGTTCTCTTCGCTCTATCCCGGTAGTGTCGAATTCCAAGAATATAGGTTGCTTCTCCCAAGTCTTTCATGGAGAAATTACTCGAAAGCCAAGCTTTTACAGAACTGAGCATTCCCACATCATTTCCTATTACAAGAATATCATCCACATATAGTACTAAGAATGCAATCTTGCTCCCACTAACCTTCTTGTATACACAAGGTTCCTCTTCATTTTGCACGAAGTCAAACTCTTTGACCGCCTCGTCAAAATGAAGGTTCAACTCTGCGACACTTGCTTGATCCATAAATGGAGCAATGAAGCTTGCACACTTCGAATATCGACTTCGGACACAAAGCCTTTAGGCTGGTCCATATAGATTTCCTCCTCGAGGAATCCATTAAGGAAAGCCGTCTTTACATCCGTTTGCCATATCTCATAATCGTGGTAGCGGCTATAGCAAGCATCATGCGAATAGACTTGATCATGGCTATGGGCGAGAAGGTATCGTGGTAATCGATCCCTTCCTTAGGTATAACCCTTTGCCACAAGCACGGCCTTATAGGCGTCAATTTGCCATCACAATCGGTCTTTCTCTTGTAGATCCACTTGTTCCCAATAGGCACTATGCCCTTGGGGCGGTCTACTAGAGTCCGGACACTGATTGACATGCATCAGTCTATCTCGGCTTCCATAGCTTCACGCCATTTCGAGTCTACATCCACCATCGCTTGGTCATAGGTCGTCGGGTCGGTCTCTTGGATATCACTTGGAACCTCATGGAGACCCGGCTCCTCCAAGTGCACAAGCCCATACCTCTCGGATAAATGAGACACCCTACTAGACCTACGAGGTGGTTGTACTTTTGTTTGAAAGTTCGGTTCAGTTTCTTGCACGAGTTTCTCAGGAGTTTCATTGTATTCTTCTAAAGAAATACTTCTACCTGCTCCGCCTTCTGAATGAACTCATCTTCGGAAGTGTGCTTCTAAAGCAACAACGATCTTTCGATCTTCGGGCATGTAGAATAGATATCCCATCGTCCCAGACGGGAATCGATGAAATGTCCCTTATGAGACCTAGCTTCCAACTTTTCCACCTTAGTCTTCTTGACATAGGCGGGACATCCCCAAATCTAATATGATTAAGACTTGGTTTCCTTCCTCCCACATCTCATGTGGAGTTTTAGGAAACAGTTTGGAAGGACATATGTTTAAGATATAGCGGCGATCAGTGCATACCCCACGAGGTAAATTGGTAAGTCGGTATAGCCCGGCATGGAACGGACCATGTTTAACAAGGTTCGGTTCCTTCTTCGACACACCATTTAAGCGAGGAGTACTGGAGGTGTTAGTTGTGAAACTATTCCATGTTCCTTAAGGAACTCGTCAAACTCCGTACTCATATACTCGCCACCTCGGTCCGACCGAAGTGCTTTGATATGATTACCGGTTTGTTTCTCGACTAGGGCCTTAAATTCTGGAATTTCTCAAAGGCCTCGGATTTATGTTTCATTAAGTATACATAACCATACCTAGTATGATCATCGTAAGCGTAATGAAATATTGATATCCGTCACGTCTTGCTTCAAAGCACCACATACGTCGGTATTTATTAATCCCGGTTTATCGGCTCTTTCAAATGTCCTGTGAAGGGGACTTAGTCATTTGCCTTTAAGGCAAGATTCACAAGTAGGAAAGGGATCGGCCCCAATGGACCCATAAGTCCATATTTCTCCATCTTGTAAACCTTGAGTCGACCAACATGACCAAGTCTAAGATGCCATTTCAAAACTTGATTGGTTTCATCCTACCACGTTTTCTAGTCATAGTATTCACAACTACTTTGTTCTTTGAGATTTAGATGATACAATCCGTTCAACAATGTAGCGGTACCCACTAGTTTATTTCTAAAATAAATTTTGCGGGAACCATCACAAATGAAAAATGAAAAGCCTTTTCGGTCCATGGCCAGGAATGGATACAATGTTTTGTGCCTTGGGCAAAACAAGTACATCTTCTAAAGTCAAAACAAAGCGGATTCTAAACCCGAAAAGTGATCTATGTCGGTCGCCTCGACACTATGCGCTTCATTGTGATCATAACTTCTCCAGCTCCAAGCTTCCTACTTTGTTCCAGATACTGATTCACGGTACAAATATGAGAACTAGCACCAGAATCCAGTATCCAGGAAGTAGAAAATACAGTAGCTGAACAATTTATTTCCAAAACTAAAAGTTCTGTACCTGAAGTGCCATGAAGAATCGGACAGTCTCTAGCCCAGTGGCCCAGCTCACCACACTTGAGACAAGCATCCTTCTTCTTCTTGTTATTCGGAACCGTTGGGGCCTTGCCCTTGCCCTTGAAGTCCTTAACATGTGGTCCAGTCTACTTCTTGGTCTTTTTCTTCTTGTTCTTAGACCTCAGGAGTCGAGAAGAAATCACAAGAGCGAGACTCCTTCATCATGAGTCTTCATCGAGGCGAGCGGTCACAAGTTTGTTCATTAGCCGGCTAAATTACATGCAATCTCATTGCGATTGAAGTTCATAACAAAATGTGAGAAGGATTCGGGGAGGCGTAGGATAAGGTCGGTTTGGAGAGAAGTATCCATTTTAAAATCAAGAGCCTCGATCTCTCGATCATGGATATCATTTTGAGGACATGTTCCCAACCTTCTCACCTTCCTTCATCCTTGCACGAGCATTTGCTTGGATATCTCATATCTAGCGATTCTGCTGTGCTCACCATAAAGTTCGGTTAAGTGAGATAGAATGCACTAGCGAAGTCATTTTCTCATGAGCTCTCTGAAGCTCATTAGACATGGGAGCCATCATATAAGCACGGACTTTCACGTCATCCTTAACCCACTTTTCGTGGTTTTCAATCTCTTCTGATTGGCTCGGGTCCGTACGGGAGGCGCGGAATGTCCGTCTCCAAGGCGTATCCCGGTGCCTCTATCTTGAGGACAATCATCGGATTGCGGAGCCAATCCACAAAGTTAGGTCCCATTAAGGTGTTCTTTTCGAGTAGAATTGCGAGTGGATTCATTGTCATATTGAGAGTTATATGCATTAAGTATAGCAGTTAATTAGTGACTCGTTCAATTATGTTACGAGTATAGAATTAAGGTCTTTTCTATTCTTGTTACCCGGCTCCCACTATTTTTATCGGAATAACACACTCCCATGTGAAATCCGGAAGTATCGTCGCTCTACTTCATAGTGGTGATCGAGTTCTTTATAAATCTTAATAGAGGGCAACCAAATAGGTTTCTAGTCTATTAATTTTCATAAAGTGGTGTCCAACACCAACCCATCTAATGGATGATTCGATCTTCTTTTTCCCCTTGTTCACTCCCCTCAACCTATCACGGTTTCTATGGTTCGTGAACAAGTTAAGTTTATACCATCGGCGTAAATCGGTTTCACAATTGAATCTTATCCGGCAACATATCAGGTTTCTAGGGATAAAATTTGCTCCAAGAAGGCATCGATGCGCTCATTAATTTATCCGTCCTCCCGAGCGACTACCCGATAACTCGGAAGCATAGCACATCTGGTTTGGATTTCAATTTCAGAAAGCTCGATGGAGGAAGGAAAACCTTGAAACCTTATAAACTTAATAATTTGTTGTGGGAGAATTATCGCGATTAATGTTACACTTTGCACATTAATTCATTTAAGCGCGTTTGTGGCATTCATACAATATGAAACAACCATTCACAACCTAGTTGCTACCAACATGTGGTTCATGGACCGTTCTAGAAAACAAAAACTTCGTAATCTAATTACAAGTCTTCGTCTTGAATCTTCGTCTTCTCGAAATGGATCTTCCTCGGTCTTCGTAATTACATATAAATTTTACATCGAAAATTGCATCCTAGATACAAACATTTCTAGTAAAATAAATAGGCTCAAAGCGGCCTTTACAACCCGATCGAATAAAGCGAGCGATTCAAAACTAAGTCCACGAACCACATCCCCATTCAAAAGCATTCATCGATAAATACTATAAAAATGGAAAGCGTAGAGATACATTGATCGATCAACAATACGAACCGATCGATCGATTCACACAATCGGTAATATGATAACGTTCAAAATAATTGATGCGACCATAAATATTCCAATTAATCAAATTTCCCTTATAAAATGAAATACCATAAATCATTTTAATCATATTAAATCGATTTAACATGAGGAGATTAATTTTCAAGAATACGAAAAAATTGAGTAGGGTGAAAAATTGGCTGCCTAGGAGTCATTGCCGTGACTGCGGCCGGACACGGCCGTGCGAATAGCACGGTCGGGTCATCTTGGCGATGTCTGAACCTTCTGCCGGACTCGGCGTGTCGCGACACGGTCGAGTCACTCCGGAAAAGTGCCGGCCGGACATGGCGTGTCGCTTGACACGGTCGGAGTCTGTCAGCGTGCTTTGGCAGGCTGCCGGACACGGCCCGTGTCACGGACACGGCCGAGTCCTGTGGCGACTTCACGCGCCCTTTGTCGAAAAGTCGTCAAGCTGACGATTGAACTCGATTTCAATAGGATATCGATATAAATATTTTTCAACATTCATATCTTCAATATAAATCATATTTCCCGAAATTTAAGATTTATATTTAGACATAAACTTACGAAAAATATAACTACAACGAGCGTAAAACATGTACCACGATTATGACTAAAATGATTCCAAATCATTCACCATCTAATCGAGCATTCCAAATGCCAATATCGTATATACGATCGCAAGACCTACGCTCAGATACCCTTTGTTGGGATTCGTTGCCTAAAGCGAAGGCCCGGTGGAAGCGGTAAAGCGAAAATTAATTCGATCAGAATCCCTATGAGGATCGATCGAGCTACGTATATACGAATATCAAAACGAATAACAAGAGATATAGAAACTTACCCTTGTAGTCCGTTGATTAGATGGAAACCTTCTCTTGAGCTATTCCCCAAGCTTTAGTTTGATCTCTACGAGTTCAATCCGCTCCAAGCCCTTGAACGATCAGCCAAGAAAGCAGCGTCTCTACTTGCCACGCGCCGGAAAAACGACCGGAATAACAACACTTGATTAACCTCTAAGGTTACGGCTAGAATCAAGTGATGAAGCTTTTATTACTACACTCTAAGTGTATAATATATCTCTCAATAATTTTCTCTCAATTTTTCTCCAAGAAAAATGAAGAAGAAGTGAATGAAGAAGATGAAGATGAGTGTTAAACTCAAAGTCTATCTCTCTCTCTCTCTCTCTCTCTCTCTCTCTCTCTCTCTATCCTCACGTTGGAAAGCTTGTGAAAGTAAGTGATGAGAGTCTTCTTTTATTCTCCATAAAATCCTCCCAAATCAAGACCAAATAATTAAAATGAATTAATTAAAAGATCTTGTTCCCTTGATGCTTCAAGTCATCCACCAATTAAGGTGGAGACTATGACCAAAGGAAAGAGGAGGGAAAATGGGATGGCCATCTAGAAGGAGCCGGGACGAGTTCGGTTCGTTTCGGACTCCCGTGAGTCAGCGAGATAAACTCTATTACATTAGATGTATTTGTGTCGTTTAATTAATCGATTAATTAAACATATCAAATACAAAATAACATAATTAATTTCTCCAAGAAATAATTATATACATGAATTAAATTAATCACCCGGTAATTTATTTAATTCATTAGGCGTAAATCAATTTATCGATAAATCGATTTAAACATCGATGTTCCAAAATTAGATATCGATATCTAATATTCATAATGAGAGAGTTAGCTTTATTCATTCCGTCGTCAATCCTATTGCGCGACTCGGTAGGTCCGTCTCGATCGGCAATGGGAGGAACCAAGAGTAGTAGCACCACCTAGCCGACTGGCGGCTACCTTGTACCCAGCGAGAGCGAATGATTGGGGATCATTCAAGAACCATTACATCGTGAATACCGGTATACGTATAAACCCTTCTTTCAAATGTCGATCAAGTTATAGGGTCATGGTCGGTCAAACCCTATACATGTGCCAGCGCTATGAATGCATTAATGCAAATCGAGATCATCGAGCTCTCGTGTATCTAATCTGACTAGCTCGATGCTTTGGCCAAAGACTTATGATCTCATGCTAATAACCACATAGGACATATAACCCGTTCACTAACGGGAGAAAGAATTCTATCTTGGTATTCGGTAGGACTGCTACTTGCCCATCAAGATGCTTGTCGAGGTTGACCCCGCCTTAGGTTTACGGTCGAACTACTCTAATGAAAATCTTGACGTCACAAGCACATCCTACTAAATCCTCAAGTCGAAGGTTCATGAATACCTATCACAACCTTTCGATTACATCATTGGTGTCCGGAGTGAAATCCGTGTGACGAATCGAGGGTGAGTCGGTTCGAGTATACTAATCGATTAGCATACCTATAACGTGTGCTCCCACTAACTATTAGTGTTCGACAGGCACTCTCCTTGTCAAAGAACACGTCATACAAGTCTTCACATAAACTTAACGCCCAGTCAAGTTTCATCGACTTGCGAACAATTAAGTATTTGAGCTATAAACCTTTCTAGTGCCGACCCCCATATCCAATAAGGAGTGGAACGTTTTGCTCTCAAATACACGGACTAGTTTCTACATGTATATTTACGAGTTAGGAATGCCAGTAACTACCAGTAAATAAAGAAACATCCATTGCCTTATATTGATGATTTACATAATAACAAGTACAATGCCCTCACTCAACATCCTCGGACGCATCACTATTGACCACAAATTCTTCCGTCCCTTGCGGTAAAGAAAGGACAGGTGCTGAAATTAACCGGTTGTTGAGTTCCTCAAAACTCTGTTGACACGCGTCGGACCACGTGTATTTCGTATCCTTCCGTAAAAGGTTCGTCATGGGTTGAGCGATTTTAGAAAATCCTTCCACAAACCGCCGATAATAACCTAATCAGAAACTTGGATTTCCTTAACATTCTTTGGAGGTTGCCAACCTCGGATAGCCTCCGTCTTCGAGGGTCGACACAAACCCGTCGATGAAATTATATGCAGAAAGCGTCACTTCGGACATCGGAACTCACATTTGGGAAACTTCCCAAAAAGTTGCTCTCGTCTCAACACGTCGAGTACACGATGAATGTGAAACTCATGCTCCTCCCGGTCACGAGAATAAATCAAAATGTCATCAATAAAGACAACCACGAACTGATCGAAAAGTCGATGAAGACCCGATTCATTTACTCCATGAATACCGCTTGTTCATTAGTTTATTATTTATCTTCACGAACTCTTAATGGCCATCGCGTGTTTGAAACGCCGTCATCGCGATATCAGACTCTCGAATGCGCAGGGTGATATCCGGATCTTAAGTCGATCTTGGAAAATCTTGAAGCTCACTGAAGTTGATCTAAGAGATCATCAATACGGGGTAGATGATACTTATTCTTGATCGTCACCTGTTCAACTCAGATAATTTATACCTGAGGCCAAGCGAACCATCCTTATTCTTGACAAACAACACTAGTCACTCCCCACGGGGGCGCACTTTTCGGTCGGATATAACCCTTCTCGGTCAAATCCTCTAATTGATTCTTTAATTCCTGCATTTCGGTCGGGGCCATCGATGCGGTGCCTTCGATAATGGGGGCGTGCAGGCTCAACTCTATCGTGAATTCCATATCCCTCGGTGGGGTAAAGCGGTAGCTCAAATGCAGGAGTACATCATCAAGCGATAACAATGATACCACGAATGGTTGAACACCTCGATTGCCTTAGAGCGGCCAATCGATGAAAATGATCTGATGAATGATTGAACACCTCGATTGCCTTAGAATGGCGATCGATGACAATGTCTGATGAATGATGGAACATCTCGATCGCCCTAGAATGGTCAATCGATGACAATGATATATAATGAATGATAGAAGATCCCTAATTGAGTAATTTACTGCTTTCATCATATTAATGATTCTTCCAGAACAACGGGGATCACCTCCCTGAAATACACACTCGACTCCAACGACGGAAATGATAATGACCATACGCTTACGAATATTGAGGATGGTATCATGACGATCCATCCCACTAATACCCAATATTACATCGTCCTTAGGTAAATCCACCACGATTAGGTCCACCAACCACTCGCGCTCATTAAGCTTAATTTAGTCAGTTCTTAACCTCATGATTTCCGGAAATTCTTCTACCGTCAGGTAGACCAATGATATAAGGTCCACAATTATTAGAATTTGTCTAAGTGAAGTCTACTCAAACATGATTCGGAAATGAATGAATGCGGTGCAGTATAAAAAGGGTACACAAGGTTTAGATAAAATGCAGTATACTTGAGATCGTTCGGGCCTCGGATCGTCGAGTCCTCTTCATCTCGTGAATGCAGGACTTAGGCCCCGAGCAGGACGTTCCGTCGATAAATATGAGCTCTGCCTTTATTCGCTTCCGTCATCTTAAGCAGCCTGGCGGAGCGATCGATTACGAATCGGTGATTGCTTGGGCACGAGATGCTACGGAGTCGGCTTGGAGTCCCTTCGGCAAAACGGGCCTTATGCCCAACAATCCCACAATTATGGCACGTTATAGATGGTTTCGGACACTTAGTGCTGAAATGACCTTTATTCTTCACGGTTGAAGCAGTGATGGCAGGCGGCGCTCGGGGCCGAGATCACTTGCGATTATGCGCCGTAGGAGGTCGCTCAGAAACGTTAGGGACCACACGAGGCTTCTTGGAGGTTGACTGACCGCCTTCGGACTGATTACGCTTTGTTGATTTCTTGATGACAGATGAAGGTTGTTGCTCTGCAATTTCCTTAGCAGCAGGCTCATACGGAAGAGTTCTCTCAATTAAATCGGCCAGAGTGGCGCAATGATGATTAAGCAATTGCATATAGATCATCATGACCTGCATAAAAGTGAGTGGATCAACCCGAACATCTTCCGATCGAGCGGAGTCACAGTGCGGTTTCCGACGGTGGGCGATTATTCCCGGGTTTCGGCTGCACCAAGGCCTCTCCCAGTGCATCCCCTGATAGCTCTCTCCATACTGAAGTAGGAAGGTCGCATGATAATCATAGATATCGTATGAGTACCGCGTTACGATTTACGTCATAAAATGATGAAAATGAGCATACACGCTCTAACACAGTGATTACATGAATGATTAACTGAGGTGACATGATTATCTGATGATATTCTTAAAATGGTTATCTTGAACAAGTTAAAAAGATTAATGATATGATCCTCAAGATTAACAACTGAGTGATGAAATGAATTGAGTGATTAATGAGTTAACAAGATCAACATGATTACAAATGAAAATGATAAATGAGGAAATCTTACTATTCTTTGGTCTGAAAGGTTCGGCTCTTGCACAGGTCACACGTGACGCGAAAGTCGATAATCTTAGTCGATGAGCGATGATTTCAAATGAGACATGACTCGGAAGGTAGTATTCAAAACCACGCTCGATACCAACTCTATAACACCCCAAACTAGGCGGATATTACGGTCTGTGGACCCCATTAGGACCCACGGGCAGTGAAAATGAATGAAATTGTAATACAGTAATTTCGATTTAGGTAATTTCTTTTTTTAGTGATCTGTTTTGACGACTCGCCCATGACCGTTTCGTCATTATGAGAATGATTAATTCTATATTTTTCGTCATCCGAGTTCATTTCGATGTCGTTTTGTTGAGTTCCGTGCTTTTTAGCGACTGTTCCGCACTTGAGTTCGATTCTTGCGAATCTCGTTGAAGCTATTGTTTGAGTTTCCGTAAGTCCGTTTAACTTTGTTAGACGTGTTATGAACTTCGGTTTGGTTATTTGAACACGTATCGTGATTTTCGGACGTTTTGGGCCATTTTCGTAATTTCCCAAAGTTTGGGGTAATTACTTCTGTTGTCGAATTTTGAGCCTTCGGGTGGTCGGAATCGTGTGTTCTCTTAGCTCTTAAATTCGTCTTTGCGAGTACGTCGTAACCGTACCTTCGATTTATATTCAGGTTCGGGTTTCGGGGTCGTCGGGCCGTCGGAGTGGCCACGGTCGGAGCAGGGCCTAGCCTGGCCGAGTTACGGCCGTAAGGTACGATTACGGACGTACGTGCTTTCGGCGAGCATGGCACGGCGAATGCGATTACGTCCATACGTAGAAATTTGTCAAAAAAATCGAAAAATCCGATATCCGTTCGAAATATACGTATTCGTATCGGAAAAAATGGATATTATCCGTATCAGAAAAAAGCGGATATGGATATTATTCGTATCCGAAAATTCGAATACGGATATGGATATAGGTGCATCCGGATCGAAAATATCCGTATCGAAATAAATTATATATAGTATATAATTTTAATATATTTTTAATATATAATTACAAATTATAACACATTTTATATTTAAAATAATTTAAATTTTTATAAATAATTTGGTAGTGAGATCACTACTATAGTTTATTATTAATTAATAAACTACAAGAAAGTTAAAAAAAAAACACTAATCGTGTGTTTCTTTGGATTATGGGTTTGGAATAGGGGTTGGGGTTGGTGTCGCGTCACGAGTTGGGCCTTTTTCCATTTTTTTGTTTAGCTTTTGGAAAATGGGTTTGGAATATGGGTTGGGGGTCGTGTCCTTTGGTTTTAGTATTATCTTTATTCTTCTTACTTATCAGAAAAGTTTAGAACAAAAATCCCTACGCGTCTGCGCCGCTTCTTAACAATTAACCCTAATTCTTACCTTCCAACACTCACTGTCAGCCAAAGTTTAGTAGGAGGAGATACAGCGACTTCGCGGAAATTGCATTAACGATTGATTCGAGAATCACGAAACCCCCACCTCTGCTCTACTATTTCTACGATAGAAAGTTACTGCTATCACCGGGGCTTCGTTAGGCTGCGTAATTAGTTCGTATAAGGTATTTGATTTAATCTTTTCCTAATCGAAAATTCAATCCTTCTAAGTTTCTTATCTCTTATTTTAATTCGAGTTTTATTTGGTTGCAGATCTAAGTTGTTAGGGTGGATTATTCAATCCTAATCGATTAATGGAACTTTTTTTTTTTTATCATATCATTACATTATTTATATTGAAGCATGATGTTTGTTCTTTAAAATCACGAAATGCTTGGGTTCTGCATCATCAAATTTAGTTAGCAAGGTATTGACGAAATGCGCTGAAAATATTTCTAATAATGGTCAAGATTGCACTATAATTTCACAAGGAGATGATCTAACCAGTCTAGAAAAGGAACAATCGGCCAAAAAACAGAAGGTATTAATGTGTGTCAAAGATTGGCTTCCTGATATCAAAGATGGTATGTTCTTGATAACTTATGTATTAAATTTGTACTTCTCGTCACTGAATTTAACGTTATTTTTACTCTTTAAATTTGTTGTAGGTCAATCTGAAAAAGTTGTCGAATCTACGATATGTGATTCAAACTACAGTGAATGGGATGTAGACTTCTGAGCAAGTCTAGAAACTATAGGTAATGTTTTGTCTTTCTGGTAATGTTTTGACTTCTAGGCTACATGTTATTTGTGAGACTTAACAATAGCAATTGATTCTAAAATTTAAAAGCGTACATGTTTGTGAGAAATTTGGACATGTTATTTGTGAGACTTAACAAGAGCTAGACATGTTATATGTGTTTGAGACTTAACAAATAAGGAGAATTTGGACATGTTATTTGTGAGACTTAACAAGAGCAATTGATCCCTTAGCTAAGTAAAAACTAGAGATCAAGAAAAAGGAAATATAGATCTTAAATTTAAAACCATTAGGACAATCTGTTACATTTGTATTTAATTATTAATATTGTATTCTTTGGTTCTTAAATTTAAAATGATTCTTATTGTTTGAATTTGTTATAGGTCAATCTGAAAAAGTTGTCGACGATGATTCACTTATGATGTGCGATTCAAGCTATAGTGAATGGGATGTCGATTTACGAGCAAATCCAGAATTTGGGCGTGGATTACTATTATCATTTTGTAATATTGAAAAGTTTTTAGTTGATTTTTATTGTAGTTCGATTATTATGATTGTGGTTTTGATTTTACGGTTTATCATTGATTCTAGAACTAGTTCCAATTTTACGCTATCTTTATAATTGATTCTTGAGTTTTGCATTGATTTTACGCATTGTGCATGTTTTTATTGCATTCTTGAGTTTTCGGCCAATCTGCGAGAATTTACGCATTAATTTTGTACGGTAGATTTTCACAATCTGCAAAATGTATTCTTCTGCGAATTTCTATGTTTTTCGCACCGTTCAATGATTTTTGCACTTATTTGACTTGAATATTTATACAATATCATATGTTTGTTCTTTGCATAGTTTTATTAAATTTCATTTGTAATTAGAAACTAGAATATATTTTAGGTGGTGCTTGAAAAACGGATTCGGATAGTATCCGTATCCGGATAATATCCGACGGATACGGATTCGGATAGTATTTCCTTCATATTTTCGAATTCGGATACGAATTCGGATGTAGATTATACTTTTCGGACTCGGATTCGGATATTGGTATATCCGTAACCGTATTATCCGTTTGCCAGCCCTATCCATAAGGCGTGATCGGATACGGCCGTATGAGCGCTTGGCATCTTCCAGACGAAGGCCGGTTACGGCCGTAATGTGTGCCGATTACGTAGTAAGTGTCCGGCAGTCTTGGCGATTTTGATGAATGCGATTCGGCGTAAAAGCCTTCCAGTACGGCCGTAAGGGCGATTCTGGCCGTAAGGCCTTTGCGATTCTGGCCAGTAACCTGCCGGCTATATATAGCACAGGCTCGGCCATGCCGTTTTTCTCACTTTTTCCTCGTTTTTGTGCGGTGGCGGCGGAGATTGGGAAAATCGAGTTCTTGGCGATTCTAATCAATTCCAAGATGTTTTGGAAGATCCTTGTTGATTATATCATCATCGATCCGTGTATTTCGTCGAATCAAGGTATATTTCTTGATTTTCCTTCAAGTTGACTTTTTGGGGAATTTTTTCTTGATTTCGATTCTAGTCCGATTTTGATACATCGGTTGGTGTAGTATGATGTTATTAATCGTGTTCTATGGGTTGTATATCCATATTTCAAGTTTGTTCAACTCGATTAGTGATTCGTGTGTTCTTGGGAGTTATCGAACATTGAGTGTTCGATTAAATGTCCCAATGATTTCCCTTGGTTTGTTTGTTGGGATTTCAATTGTTTTTGCATTGATTATCGTCGTATGCATGTGTTTTTGTTCCTTAGGAGGTTTATAGGTGTTCGAGGATTAGATGTTGAATCCGTTTGGTGATTGATGATTCGTGTGGTGTTATTCTCGTAGTACTCGTGGTCTTTATCGCGTTCTTGATATTGTTCGGGGTTCGGGGCTATTCGACCGCGTCCCATCCGTCGTCTCGTTGCGATCGTGATTTCTAGGCAAGTACCTTGTCCATATAATGCTTGTTTTGTGAATATGATAATTGGTGATCGTCTTTATGTGTTTGTTTGATTGTTTGAAATGAGTTTTCAAAAGATTCGGCTAGCCCCGTTAAAGGCTCACTTTCAAAACGCTTGTGTTTATAAATTGTGTGGGTTGTAAGTGACTACGTGAATCCTTTGGATATGTTTGGTGTTGATGTTGCGCTTGATAATGCGTGTGTACGTATATTGCTTCTTTTCGTCGTGTTATGGTTGACGTGGTGTTTGCTAGTGTGTTTGATGCCTCTGGGTGAATTGTTTGGATATCCTTGGTGTGATATGTTAATTGTGCATGATTGATTCGCTAGCGCTCGGGAGGGTCCTACGAGGCCTCGAGTGGGATTCGTGGCTTCCCGGTCTAGGTGACGTGTGGTGCTTGATTATTTTGCTAGCGGCTCGGGAGGGTCCGACGGGGCCTCGAGTGGGATTCGTGGCTTCGTCCGGTCTGGCGATGCGAGTACATGTGTATGTTTTGTGAATGTGTTTGCTCACCTCGGGAGGGTTCGACGGGGCCACGGAGGGAATTCCAATGGCTTTGACCTGGATTCACGAGTGAAACTTCACGGGTGTGTGTGTACTTTATGTCCGTCGAGGACGCGTGACGTGGGTTTTTAACCTTGTGAATTATGGTTGGTTTTATTTGTGAAAACAAAATCTTTGGGCTGTGACCCCCGTTGATTTTTTTGAAATAGAAGGATTTGATAATCCTAAATCGTTTTCTATTAAAACTCTCGATGGCATTTCAAACTGTTTTATAAATTGTTTCCCTTGAATTGTGATCTTTCGGTTTTGGAATGTTTTACCCAAACTCATGCCTCGGGAAGTACTTTTCGTTACGTTTGGATCTTTGAGGATTCCTGATTATTATTGTCCTTGGAACTTGTATTATATGGCTCGTATTTTTGCACTTGTTCTTGCACTAGCAAAACAGTGGAGTTTTGCTAACCCCCGAGTATTCGGGGGGTGGATGTCTGTTTTTGCATTCAGGTTTGGGAGCATAACACAGGGTCGGCACGAAGGATGATGAAAGATGAACGATACTAATCACACGAGGATCCGTATGAGGTCAATGGTTTAGTTGTATTTTATTTCCGCTGCAGTATTCTTTTCCCGTTGTATGGGAGTGTGTTGTATTCGACCCCTGTGTGGGCATGTATTGTAATTGAGTTGTATGTATTTATTGAAAGACCAAATCGGTCTACTGAGTCATTTTAGCCTTAAAGGCGTTGTTGAGTTGTTCGGTTTTGTTACCAGCCTGGTAGAACCTTGAGGAAAGGTTCTATGGCGTGTATTATCCCTGAGCGGATTGGGGGTGTTACATAAATGGTATCAGAGCTTAGGTTGTGGAAACCTAGGCTGTCGGGTCAGTGGTGTCTGTTGAGTTTTTGTCTCGTCGGATTTTGTCTAACTGAGTCGTGTCGCGATGCGTCGTCTGAGTTTGTTGGTCATGATTAGTATCGTGGGGCGATCATCATCTTCATGCGACCTGTGGATGTAAGTCTCCCTTATTTGTTTTGTGCCTCGTGTGACACGAGCTATTTTTATGATTATTTGTTAAGTGACGGAATCCTCTTATGGATTTTAATTTCTTGATATGTGGTTATTTGACTCTCATATTTCGTTCATATGAGGAGTAGTGTTGCTGGATTGTGCATGTTGAACTTTATTTCTTTTATCCGCTGCGTGAGTTCTTTTGTAATGGCTTTCGGTATTTTACCGACTGAGTTTTATTTCGAAAACCGATTCCCTTAACCGAGTTTTTGGCATTATGGCCTTGATCATTTTGGCGAAATTCTTACGACGGTATTTAGTACTTTGTAAATGGATTTTTTAAGTTTTTGAAATATTACCGTCATCAGCCTTTTTGACGTTTTTGTAAATGATTTTATCCTGGTGGGTTCCGGCGCGGGACCCACGGCGCTATAATGTTCCGTGTAATTACCTGAAATTTTTGGGCATTCTAACCCATTGAATTATCTTTGAAAACCTTGAGTATCTTAGAAAATAAAATTCGAGACATACTTTTAAATGGATCGTATTTTCAAGGCGCCTACTAGCGCAACTATCTGTTTCAAAATTCTTCTACCTTGAGGACCAAAATATATTTTTTTTTCTTTCCAGTAATTTTGGAAATGCTTTGCTTAGACCTGAGGGTCGAATATTTTTGAAAGTTTTTCACTAAAAGAAAAGTGTCCTCATTTTTATCAAATGCGAAATAGTTTTCCAAAGTCTCGATAACGATGTTTCACGTTTGTACTTTTTTTGAAAGGTGATACTCAAGATCAACCGGTGTTTTTCCTAAATTATTTTCAAAAGGTGGTTTTCGTTTTTAAAAACCTATCATTCCTGTTTGCGGACCGGAAATGCATGTATGGTTTTCGAACTCTCGTTACGGTGTTAATCCCGATTTATGATTGAATTGGTCGTGTGAATGTTGAGTCGTTCGCCACGCATATATTTTGTTAGCCCTTTGTGGGAGGTGTGATGACGATCTTTAATGTTGTCATTTCGTGGTGGCTTGCGTGTTATCGCACCTGTGTGAGCTGTTAAAGCTTGGGTTTGTACGTTTGTGTACATGAGTGATTGTTTCATGATTTTTGTAATTATGTGATGGTTATTGTTCGGGCCGTTGAGGTCGCCGAACGATACCGTCGTTGCTGTAGTGTTTGTGTGTGTATTACTTTACGATGGTAATCGTTGTATATGATATGTGTTATGATTCTTTGTTGTGCTAAGTTGGCATCTCCGGTTTGTTGTTTTGCGACGTTATATTCCATTGTACCTAGCAGTCGTATATTCGGTATGCCGAGCTGAGGTGTTTCAACCGTGGTGTGCCGGGGGCATGCATATACCAATTGTCCTTCTCGTCATTAACGCATTTCAAGAGTGGACCCGAGAGACACAGGATCCCATTTTGTGAGTTGGGTTCCGAGTCTTTCGGGGCACGAACTTCAGTACATATATCAGGATCGGCTCTAAGAGGCCCATGGGAAATGTTCCGTCGACTGCTTTTGTGTTGTTGCCTTGTTTCTGTTATTGTGAGTTGGACTTCTGCATTTCCTCTTTCTCAAGTCTATCGACTCGCTCGTGTTCGTTGATACTTTCTGAACTTGTTCTGTATTTCAGTTTCATCGTTCGAACGAGCTGTGATCTTACTTTGGGTTGATCTGGTTATCGCTGTGACTTTTTCGAGTTCGGTTCGATTCTTGTGAACCTTGTTCGGAAGTAACATCTTTCGTTTCTACTAATTCTTTTATCCGAAGTGGATCGGATTTTGAACTTCTGTATCTTCGACTCTATCGACTCGTTTATGCTCGTTAACATTTTCTGAGCTTGTCCTGCCCCTTGCTTTTGTTGATCGAACGAGCGTGGTATTGTTTCAGAATAACTCGTTTGTCGTTGTGACTTTTCAATTTCTATTCCCTTTCCTGTGGATCTTATGTGAAGGCACATGTTGTTGTTTTCACCGGATCATATATTGTCTCGAGTCGAGATGTGAACCTTGGAGTTATTGTTTGAATTTTATTGTTCTTCGTGATTCGAACGTGATTATTCGATTTTTGTTGTCTCGATCGTTGTGGTTCGATCGTTTGATTGATCGGTTTTTGTTGATCTCGTTTCGTGATTGTTGAACGTTCAGACTCCTTCGTAATTCCTTTAAGTTTGGGAAATTAGTCTCGTTTCGATCTTCCAACCCTTGGGCGGTGGAATTCCGTATTTGTTCAGCGATTGGCTCGCGTTTTGATTGATGTACCGTTGGGGTGGTCAATCATATTGATTTTTTCGTTCGTTGTGTTTTGTGATTGTTCGGATAATCGACTTGGTTGTATTATCTATTTGATGACGCTTGTCACTTGTTGGTTTTATTATGTCTCTATCGGTGGCGTTGTGTTGGTCGTCGTGGACCGCGTTTTCACGTCGTATATTCCTTTGCGTTGCTTGTAACGTTTCGCCGTCGGGCGCAAGTTTTCGGTTTTTGTGTATCTCGTCGAGTTTTCCTGGCGGAGATATTGCTTCTCCCTACTTGTTTTAAGTTTCGGGACGAAACTTCTTTTAAGAAGGGTAGAATGTAATACCCGTAATTTCGATTTCCGGTAATTTCTTTTTTCGGCGGAAGTCCGTTTTGACGACTCGACCATGACCGTTTCGTCATTCTGAGAATGATTAATTCTACACTTTTCGTCATCCGAGTTCATTTCGATGTCGTTTTGTTGAGTTCCGTGCTTTTTAGCGACTTTTCTGCACTTGAGTTCGATTCTTGCGAATCTCGTTCGAAACTGCTGTTTCGAGTTTCCCGTAAGTCCGTTTAACTTTGTTAGACGTGTTATGAACTTCGGTTTGGTTATTCGATCACGTATCGTGATTTTCGGACGTTTTGGGCCATTTTCATAATTTCCCAAAGTTTGGGGTAATTACTTCCATTGTCGAATTTCGAGCCTTCGGGTGGTCGGAATCGTGTGTTCTCTTAGCTCTTAGATTCATCTTTGCGAGTACGTCGTAACCGTACATTCGATTTATATTCAGGTTCGGGTTTCGGGGTCGTCGGGCCGTCGGAGTGGCCACGGCCAGAGCAGGGCCTGGCCTGACCGAGTTACGGCCGTAAGGTACCGGTTACGGCCGTACGTGCTCGGCAGGCATGGCCTGACAAATGCCAGTTACGGCCGTAAGGCGTGATCGGGTACGGCCGTACGAGCTCTTGGCATCTTCCAGACGAAGGCCGGTTACGGCCGTAATGTGTGCCAGTTACGGCCGTAAGTGTCCGTAGTCTTTGGCGATTTTGATGAATGCGATTCTGGCGTAAAGCCTTCCGAAATACGGCCGTAAGGGCGAGTTCTGGCCGTAATGCCTTTGCCGATTCTGGCGTAACCTGCCGGCTATATATAGCACAGGCTCGGCGGAACCGTTTTCTCACTTTTTCCTCGTTTTTGTGCGGTGGCGGCGGGAGATTGGGAAAATCGAGTTCTTGGCGATTCTAATCAATTCCAAGATGTTTTGGAAGATCCTTGTTGATTATATCATCATCGATCCGTGTATTTCGTCGAATCAAGGTATATTTCTTGATTTTCCTTCAAGTTGACTTTTTGGGGAATTTTTTCTTGATTTCGATTCTAGTCCGATTTTGATACATCGGTTGGTGTAGTATGATGTTATTAATCGTGTTCTATGGGTTGTATATCCATATTTCAAGTTTGTTCAACTCGATTAGTGATTCGTGTGTTCTTGGGAGTTATCGAACACTGAGTGTTCGATTAAATGTCCCAATGAGTTTCCCTTCGATAGTTTGTTGGGATTTCCGTTGTTTTGGCCTTGATTCTCGTAGTAACCATGTGTTATTGTTCCTTCCGGAGGTTTATATGTGTTCGAGGATTCCGATGTTGAATCCCGTTTGGTGATTGATGATTCGTGTGGTGTTATTCTCGTAGTACTCGTGGTGCTATCGCGTTCTTGATATTGTTCGGGGTTCGGGGCTATTCGACCGCGTCCCATCCGTCGTCTCGTTGCGATCGTGATTTCTAGGCAAGTACCTTGTCCATATAATCCTTGTTTTGTGAATATGATAATTGGTGATCGTCTTTATGTGTTTGTTTGATTGTTTGAAATGAGTTTTCAAAAGATTCGGCTAGCCCCGTTAAAGTCTCACTTTCAAAACGCTTGTGTTTATAAATTGTGTGGGTTGTAAGTGACTACGTGAATCCTTTGGATATGTTTGGTGTTGATGTTGCGCTTGATAATGCGTGTGTACGTATATTGCTTCTTTTCGTCGTGTTATGGTTGACGTGGTGTTTGCTTAGTGTTTGATGCCTCTGGGTGAATTGTTTGGATATCCTTGGTGTGATATGTTAATTGTGCATGATTGATTCGCTAGCCAGCTCGGGAGGGTCCTACGAGGCATCGAGTGGGATTTGTGGCTTCGTCTCGGTCCTAGGTGACGTGTGGTGCTTGATTATTTTGCTAGCCAGCTCGGGAGGGTCCGACGGGGCCTCGGGTGGGATTCGTGGCTTCGTCCCGGTCCTAGGCGATGCGAGTACATGTGGATATTTTGTGAATGTGTTTGCTCACCTCGAGAGGGTTCGACGGGGCCACGGAGGGAATTCCAATGGCGACACGGATTCACGAGTGAAACTTCACGAGTGCGTGTGTATGTTTTGTGAATGTGTTTGCTAACCTCGCGAGGGTTCGACGGGGCCACAGAGGGAATTCCAATGGCTTTGACCTGGATTCACGAGTGAAACTTCACGGGTGTGTGTGTGTACTTTATGTCCGTCAAGGACGCGTGACGTGGGTTTTTAACCTTGTGAATTATGGTTGGTTTTATTTGTGAAAACAAAACCTTTGGGCTGTGACCCCCGTTGATTTTTTTGAAATAGAAGGATTTGATAATCCTAAATCGTTTTTTATTAAAACTCTCGATGGCATTTCAAACTGTTTTATAAATTGTTTCCCTTGAATTGTGATCTTTCGGTTTTGGAATGTTTTACCCAAACTCATGCCTCGGGAAGTACTTTTCGTTACGTTTGGATCTTTGAGGATTCCTGATTATTATTGTCCTTGGAACTTGTATTGTATGGCTCGTATTTTTGCACTTGTTCTTGCACTAGCAAAACAGTGGAGTTTTTCTAACCCCCGAGTATTCGGGGGGTGGATGTCTGTTTTTGCATTCAGGTTTGGGAGCATAACACAGGGTCGGCACGAAGGATGATGAAAGATGAACGATACTAATCACACGAGGATCCGTATGAGGTCATTGGTTTAGTTGTATTTTATTTCCGCTGCAGTATTCTTTCCCCATTGTACGGGAGTGTGTTGTATTCGACCCCTGCGTGGGCATGTATTGTAATTGAGTTGTATGTATTTATTGAAAGACCAAATCGGTCTACTGAGTCATTTTAGCCTTAAAGGCGTTGTTGAGTTGTTCGATTTTGTTACCAGCCTCGTAGAACCTTGAGGAAAGGTTCTACGGCGTGTAATATCCCTGAGCGGATTGGGGGTGTTACAGAAATACACAGGGTAAATGTAGTACCGAACCACATTACATCATTAATTACTCCGATGAGGAGTTTCATACAACACACCCAAGGAAATGACCGAATACAAGTATATTTTATATGGAGATAAAATATACAACACTGAATGAACTCAAAATCCAAACGGAAATCTGCAGCGGAAATAAAATAAGGAAACACGGTGAATGAAAGGGTAGGGCCCCTACTAGTATCAGCAGGACTCCTCGCCGTCAACGTTATCTTCCGTGCCTTAGCCTTGCCACGACACGAAAAACAAAATCCCCAGCGAAGTCGATTCTACGAACAACAATCCTCAAGAGTTGAATAAACACAATCATATATATCTTGTATAAACCACAAGTTCGATCAAAAATGAATCGGTTAGATTATAACCCAATCTTGTTGAAAACATACGCAATCAAATATCTTTGTATGAATCAACTAGCAGTGCGGCTCAAAGGGTGGCGCCACACTACGCCGGGATGGAAATGTGTCCGTGCACAAGCCACCATCGAGTATCGATCGAATACACGTGTGGTCTTGTACCTAATCGAGTCTCACGAAGTGATCTTCTCGTGTGCACGATCGATATGAGGCCAACAACCAACACACGACTTAATATGTGCCCGACATGAAAATCCTACACATACCAACCGGCACGCCCGATATGACCGGAATGCCACGAGATAACAAAGCGACATCGAAATCAATAATGACTTACCGAGATGAAATGACGGTGAAATGAATGATAGCTCAATGAAATAATTGGGCTATCGTTCCTCGTGATCAAGTGATTAATTGACAATGACAAGTCTCGATACGGTTAATACAATATGAATGAGTTATGATTATGAATGAACAACAACGAAAGGAATGAATATCCCTTTAACTGAGTAAGAATTAACTTACCTTAACACCGGTGATGATACAATCTCTCTCGAACAACGTCCTAAGGAAACTACCGGTCGCTCGAACAACCTTGAATAACATAATTACCAACAATCCGTTCAACATACGAATCAAACACGAATATAACTAACTCAAAACGTCGATACGACTAAACCAAGTTCATTGGGGCATTATATCGAACACGTTGAGGCCAAACTTCGATTGTTTACAACCAAACCTCAATAATACCAATATCAAATCCCCAAGAAGTGTTTCAAACCAACAAAACATCTTCAATACGATCAATAATCCAATATGAATATCCAAATTCGTGATTTCAACAACAATTAATCGAAAACCCCCAAATCCAACTCAATATTCAAAGTGTTCTTGAATAACATTTCAATAATCCGATGAATATTCATACATACTCATAATCATATGTATATCTCTTCATACAACATAATTATAACATCCAAAACATCATATCTCAACACAAATCGAAATCCAAGAGGTTTGAGAAAATTACCTTTAAAGATCCAAACACTTTGATTCGATGAACACGCGTTAGATCGACGATCCGAGCTTCACAACCGAATGAAAATGATGAAGAATCGAGTATTCAAGTGATTCATGATGAAAATTTCTCCCACAAACCCTCTCTCTCGGATGTAGGATGAAGAAATGAGTTTTCTTCTCAAAAACGAAGTTATAGTGCGGTACCTTTGTGTGCAGCGGCCGGCCGAGTGTCCGCGGCACGGGGCGAAATCTGCCCCGGTGCTCGGCAGTGTGCCGCGGCCCGACCGAATGTGCCGAGGCCCTGCCGGCAGGAGCCGCGGCCCCCGGTACAGGCGGGTCGGCCAAAACTGCAACATGTGTGTGTCTTAGCTATTTCGACCATAACTCCCTCGTCCGGACTCCGATTGACTCACCGTTTGAACCATTGGAAAGCTAACTTGATGATCTATAATATTGAAAAGATTCAGAATTTTTGGAGTTTCCAAAAATTAATGGTGATTTTACAAAGTCGAACTCATACGTGGAAAAGTCGCTTAAGAATACGGAACTCAACAGAACGACACCGAGACGAACTCGGATGACAAAAAGTGTAGAATTAATCATTCTCGGAATGACAAAATGGTAACAATAGAGTCGCTAAGATGGACTTCCGCCAAAAAATAAAATTACCAGAAATCCAAATTGCGGATATTACACAAGTGGGGTATTTGCTGATAAATTATTCTAAGTCATCGAATAAATTATTACTGTCGATAACATAATGCAAGAACATATAAACTCCTTACCGAAACCGAATATTGAGAACGTACATGTAATTAATATCATATAAGTTTAGTTTCCAGAATTATCTTAGCATGAGGGGGAGTATTAATAGTTGTAAATAACATGTGAAATGCATCACATAAATATCCTCACAATTGAAATATGTACTTGAAGTTCAAAGTTGCACGAATGATTATTTATGATCTTATATGCCAACTATAAAAGCTTTGATAAATCAGCATTGGCATAATTCCCCTATATATATATATCAAAGCTAATATAACTTTAAGTAAACGAGGCACATACTCTTGAAGAGTGTATAGACATAACTATAATATATAAATCCTAAAGAGAATTTGCATTAATGAGATATCTCTATAAGTTATGTTGTTATGGGGAAACAAAGGAAATTGAAAAGTGTTGATCCAGCAAAAGAGAATAAACATTGTGAATGACCTTTGATAACGAAGATACTGAAATTCGCCGAAAAATATTGATATGAATTCCATATTGAAACTCAACGTGAAGCTTCACATATATTATCAGCATATGCATTAACTCGGAATAAAGGTATTTTTGTAAAAAAAATCGTATGTTGTATCTTTTCTTTGATTGAGGTTTTATCTCAAAGGGTTTTCCCCAAACAAAGGTTTAACGAGAAAACTCAATAAAACCTCCAGAAGAGATTGACATATAACATTCATGATGAAATTATGAATTCAATATTATAAATTATACATTATGTGGTACGGTACTACATAAAGTGACGAATAATTAAATACTATTGATATCTAATATTTGTTCGCGTGAAATTGGAAATGAATAAAAATATCGATCAATTTCGATTATATAAATCCAAGAAGGATATGAGATGCCTGAAGCATACTTGTACGAAGTACGCGTTACATTCTTTTATCAAATTACATATTAGTATCTACAGTTTGAACAATTACTCCACACCCAAATTTTACCTTTCATCGAATTTATAATTGTTCAAACTGATTGCTAACATGAATGCTTATTTGAACAGTTATATTCACACCACAATCTCATCATCAAGGTTGACGTTTGAACGAATTTGTGATTGTACAAAATATGGGTACTAATTTGATTTGAAGACATTTAACGGGATAGAATACGCAAAAAAAAAAATTATGGATACCATATATTTACTATTTCTACCCATCATATTTAAAAAATACCCACCATTGTGTTAGTGGCGGAGTCGAGGAGGGAGGTAAACTCGAAGTTGGAGCTTTGGAGGGCTAAGTTAGAATCCCAGGGCTTGCGTGTGAGCTGGTCTAAGACCGAGTATCTCTGGTGTAACTTTAGTGGTGAGGCCAATGAGGAAGATGTTGAGGTAATGATTGCGGATCAGATCGTACCCCGTACAGATAAGTTCAAGTATTTGGGTTCGATCATTCAGAAGGAAGGTGAGTGTGAAGATGATGTCACGCATCGCATCAAGGCGGGGTGGCTAAGGTGGAGAGCAGCGACAGGGGTCCTGTGCGACAAGAAAGTCCCTCTAAAGTTGAAGGGTAAATTCTATAGAGCGGCAATCCGACCTGCAATGTTGTATGGCACCGAATGTTGGGCGATGAAGAAGTGGCTTGAGAGCAAGTTGGAAGTGGTTGAAATGAGAATGTTACGTTGGTCGTGTGGTCGCACAATGTTAGATAGAATTGCGAACGGGGTGTTCAGGAACGCGCTGGAAGTGGCGCCCATTTCAGCGAAAGTTAGGGAAGGGAGATTGAGATGGTTTGGCCACGTTCGCAGGAGGTAGGCATCTGCTCCGGTGAGGAGGGTCGAGAGTTTATTGGTTGTCGGGGAGAGGAGGAGAGGCAGACCGAGGAGGACGTGGGAGGAGCAACTGAGATTAGATTTGAAGGCCTTAAACCTTTCCGAGACCATGACTGCTGATAAGTGCGCTTGGAGGCGCCAGATCAGAGTTGTGGATTCTTTTGTAGGGAGCGGTGCTGTAGTTTATAGCCTCAGGGTTGGGTTGTCTCGGTTAGCTTTGACCTAGAGCATTGCATTTTTACTTTTATTGTATATTTTATCCTATTGTCTTTGCGTGTGGTGTAATATCATGAATTTTAGGAATACATACCGACTAAATACGGGACTTGTAAATTTATTTGAATGTATTGGAGATACATTTATGGTCTTGGAACATTTAAAATAAGAAAGGGAAATGTTAGTAGAAACAAGATTGGACATTTTCTCGGAGGTGTTGTGGACAAGTATCAACTTTGAAAAATCACCACGGATTTTTGGGATGTTCGAAAATTCTTAAAATTAACAGTATTATATAGATTTTAGTTATATTTCTAGTGGTTCAAACAGTGAGTCAATCCGAGTTTTGACGAGAAAGTTATGGTCGAATTAGTAAAAACTATTTGCAGAACTTTAGTTCCGTCAACGAACATTCACCCGTGCAGCGATGTTACAGACATAATTCCTAAAAATCCAACCGTCGGATTAATATGGAATTTTGACAGTCAGTTCTAAACACCGTAAAGTCTATTTTGGACGGTGGAGATTGTATTTGGCTGTACAATGTGACCGTAATAATTAAAAGAACGAGAGGTTCCTGTTTTTCGGATTCATATTGAGAAGTCTCGGTATTTTATAGATTTCTGAAGATTTAACCGTTGGATTATGCTGAATTTTAGATATGTTATTTACCAAATAGTTTGATATAATATGAACGGTGGAGATTATATTTAGATTTTGTTAGTAAGAGTTATGGCTCTCGGACAGTAGTTGTGTTTTGAAGGATGTGTTTTGTCACACATCGGTTGAGAATAAAGATGAGAAGCCTTGCTTACGCTATAAGAATGTATTTTTATCCCACATCAGTTGGGAATAAAGGGGAAAAGCCTTCTTATTCTATATAAGGAGTCTTGATGTCTTTCTCACAAGTACACCCAAGTAATACACTTTAGTCTTATTTGATTCAAATTAAATTCCTTTCTTTTATTCTCTTTAAAGAGAGTGGTGAGAAGGGTGAGAATCATGTAGACTTGTAATAGTGTAGAGTTGTCGAGTTAAAAGAAAGATATTCTATATGATTGTAGAAATTTATCATATAGTGAAGTCTCTTTTGAGTGGATCGCGGTTTTCTTCCGTATTTGGAGTACCATTTTCGGTGGAGCAGAATAGCTCGATAAAGGGCAAGACGTAGTCCGATTTTACTTAATTTTGGACAGCTTGTTGCCGACTCATGGTCCTTCATTTTGACCGGTTGGATCGTGCACTGGAGTTCTATATTGTGAGTTATTTCTACTGCACGTTACTGGGCAGATTCGGCTTCGTCGTATCGACATTGAGGCAAGTTATTACTTGTTCAGTTATAGTGTTTCGATAAGTAATTTCAATTACATGTCATAAGTATTCTGTGTTGTATTGCATATTGACGAATGTATAAATGGAATCTTGTGAGGATTGTAGTATACAGTAGATGTTGTTGATAATATTTGGATATTCTTGGTCGATCAGGTGCGTTTGGAAGGAATCCGAATAGAGGTATGTTTTTGTGGTAATCGTACATGAATCTGAATAAAGGTATGTTTTTGTGGTAATTGTATATAGAGGATTGTGTACGGAAAAGTATTCGTTATTGAGGTATTATATGGTATTGTTGTGATATTGGGATTTTGACGAGAATCGTTGGATAAATCGGGAGTGGTAAGGTTATAGTTTGTGGTTATCATTCTCACGATGCATGACATATGATTAATTATGTTTATGTATTTGCGGTTATTTATCGGGCATTATGGTTGACCTCGCTGTGGGACATATTTTTCAGGTATTGGAGATTTGATAGAGCGGTCGTGAAGAGACGAGGATCCCGGATGATACTGGCTATGGCATATAGTGGGGAATCGTGTATTGACTGTTTATTTATAATGATGTAAAATGTATTTTCGAACTGTATTTTATCCGCTGCATGCGTTCTTTCAAAATGACTTTCGGTATTTTGCAAACTGAGTTTTTTTTCCGTAAAACCGATTCCCTAAATCGAGTTTTGGCATTTTGGCCTTGAACGTTTTATGACGGTTTGACAAATAATTTTGTGAGTTTTGGAAAATACTACCGTCACCGGCCTTTTGGCGTTTTGAACGTTTTTAAAAATGATTTTTAGCCTGGTGGGTTCCGGCACGGAATCCACGGCGTGTAATATTCCCGGGCTGAACCGGGGGTGTTACAATTATGGTATCGGAGCCCAAGGTTTTTTGGAACCGGGCATGTGTGTTATGTGGCTCTACCGATGTGGTAATAGCGTGGTTTTTGTGTAATTGGATTTCTGGCTATTTTGAACTGTATTGTTTTGGAACTGTGTTATTTTTGAGTTCTGTTGTAGTGCTGTGTGGATTTGGTGATTGTTGGTGTTTCCGAGACCGACAAGGCAGGGAGTGAACGCCGGTGCCGTAGCCATGTGCAATGAGCGGCTCCAATCGGAAAGTGTACGCCGGTGCGAGGCACGTGTCAAGGAGCGGCTTTCGATGTGGAGTGGAACGCCGGTGATACGGGCATGTGTCAAGGAGCGGCTCATGCGCTCTAGGTGAGGAGGACACAACGTCACAAATCCCACACAAAACTTGACAGTTCTCCAAACTGTAATCTGATCTTGGCGGAGATCAATTGTTTTCGAAATTGTGTGAGTAATTGCGAAAATTACCAATTTGTTGGTATTGGCATTTTATTGTGTTGAGATTTTCGAAATGGAGTCATATGCTAGTATCACGGGAGATCATCGACTTCACAGACCTGTAAGTATATTGTTCGAATTGTTCGATAATGATTGTTTACTTTTGGTGATGTTGGATTTTCTGATTAAACTGTTGTTTGTAAGAGGATTGCAAGTTTCGAGAACGAAACTTATTTTTAAGGGGGATAGTATGTAATATCCTGAATTTTAGGAATACATACCGACTAAATACGGGACTTTTAAATTTATTTGAATGTATTGGAGATACATTTATGGTCTTGGAACATTTAAAATAAGAAAGGGAAATGTTAGTAGAAACAAGATTGGACATTTTCTCGGAGGTGTCGTGGACAAGTATCAACTTTGAAAAATCACCACGGATTTTTGGGATGTTCGAAAATTCTGAAAATTAACACTATTATATAGATTTTAGTTAGCTTTCTAGTGGTTTTAAACAGTGAGTCAATCCGAGTTTTGACGAGAAAGTTATGGTCGAATTAGTAAAAACTATTTGCAGAACTTTAGTTCCGTCAACGAACATTCACCCGTGCAGCGATGTTACAGACATAATTCATAAGAATCCAACCGTCGGATTAATATGGAATTTTTACAGTCAGTTCTAAACACCGTAAAGTCTATTTTGGATGGTGGAGATTGGATTTGGCTGTACAATGTGACCGTAATAATTAAAAGAACGAGAGGTTCCTGTTTTTCGGATTCATATTGAGAAGTCTCGGTATTTTATATATTTCTGAAGATTTAACCGTTGGATTACGCTGAATTTTAGATATGTTATTTACCAAATAGTTTGATATAATATGAACGGTGGAGATTATATTTAGATTTTGTTAGTAAGAGTTATGGCTCTCGGACAGTAGTTGTGTTTTGAAGGACGTGTTTTGTCCCACATCGGTTGAGAATAAAGATGAGAAGCCTTGCTTACGCTATAAGAATGTATTTTTATCCCACATCAGTTGGGAACAAAGGGTAAAAGCCTTCTTATTCTATATAAGGAGTCTTGATGTCTTTCTCACAAGTACACCCAAGTAATACACTTTAGTCTTATTTGATTCAAATTAAATTCCTTTCTTTTATTCTCTTTAAAGAGAGTGGTGAGAAGGGTGAGAATCATGTAGACTTGTAATAGTGTAGGGTTGTCGAGTTAAAAGAAAGATATTCTATATGCTTGTAGAAATTTATCATATAGTGAAGTCTCTTTTGAGTGGATCGCGGTTTTCTTCCGTATTTGGAGTTCCATTTTCGGTGGAGCAGAATAGCTCGATGAAGGGCAAGACGTAGTCCGATTTTACTTAATTTTGGACAGCTTGTTGCCGACTCATGGTCCTTCATTTTGACCGGTTGGATCGTGCACTGGAGTTCTATATTGTGAGTTATTGCTCTTGCGTTCTTTGGCGGATTCGGCTTCGTCGTATCGACATTGAGGCAAGTTATTACTTGTTCAGTTATAGTGTTTCGATAAGTAATTTCAATTACATGTCATAAGTATTCTGTGTTGTATTGCATATTGACGAATGTATAAATGGAATCTTGTGAGGATTGTAGTATACAGTAGATGTTGTTGATGATATTTGGATATTCTTGGTCGATGAGGTGCGTTTGGAAGGAATCCGAATAGAGGTATGTTTTTGTGGTAATCGTACATGAATCCGAATAGAGGTATGTTTTTGTGGTAATTGTATATAGAGGATTGTGTACGGGAAAGTTGTAACACCCTCAAGATATTCGAGGTATATTACAGCGCCGTGAATCCCTATATGGGACCCACCAGGCTGAACAGCATCAACTCATCGACTCACATAAACGACAAACCAACACCATGTCATAAAGACGCAAAACAGAATAATCCACCCGGTTCAACTGGTCAAACATAACATCATCAATCAACACAAACATATAGGCAACAATACAATCCGGACGAACAAGAACTCTTAAGTACTCGAGTACAACTATAAGTTCAAAAGCCACAAAAGATGAAAAGACAAAAAGACATTAAGACGTCACTTATGCACAATCATCACGCACGACCATCATCCGTGTACTGGTCCAGCGCCCGCTCGTCTCGATGAACCTGACCTGAAATTCATAAAACGAATTTCCCCAAAACGGGTCCCCAGAGGGGTTAGCAATTACGCTAGTACAAGTATTCAAGGCAAACCAATTGCTTACACATTTCATAGTACATGCACCAATATCAATTTCAAAAGTCAAAAACCAGACATGTCTTTTCCGGAAAATACACAGTCCACAATTAGCCTTGAGAACAGGGCGGCAGCATACATTCTCACTCGAGGCCTCATAGGGACCCTAACGAGTTGGCTACAATTATAGAAAAAACAAAACCACGCACACGCTATGCCGTGAGAACAGGGCGGCAGCATACATTCTCACTCGAGGCCTTGCAAGGACCCTAACGAGTTGGCTAGCGGTACGAAACTCGTGAAATCCAGGGCGGCAGCATAGATTTCCCTCCTTGACCCCGTCGGGCCAACACGAGGTGAGTTACACACAAATAATATACATCACCATTTCATGTTAAGCTTAAAGGTTTCCAAAAATACTTGCCTCGATTAAATAGACGACGACACGAACGGAACGGAAGAATCAAGCACGACCGTGAGGAACCGACGAGAATGAACCTAACGATTCGAATAGTACAATCACAACCACTTCTAAACGATTATGGAAATGGAATACACCCGAAAACCCGCCTACGATTCATGTATATTCGTATATAAACAACAACGAGGGCGGACCACAACCAAACCCTCTCGATTCCGTAAAAAAAATCACGAAATATACCATGAATCCGTAGGGAAACTAAGAATACCAACAAGATTAATCATATTCATCATGAATCCATCAACAAAACGGAACGGATCGGAAGAAAATCCCAAAACCCCCAAATTATCCAAAAGTAGGGTTCTAAGAGATTACCTTGGATTTAGGATGAGAAACACAAGTGGAGGATGTTAATCTACACCAAGAATTCAAGCAAAAGAATCTCTGAAGTGGTTGGAAGAAGAAAATCGCCTCAAATCGCCTCTGGAGTCGCTTCGGCCGCGGAAAGAGGAAGAAATGAGATTTTGTGATTATCTCGATCAAATCCCTGGTTTATATAGCCAGGGAGTGTTAGCGCACGCTAAAACCTCAAGGTTAGCGTGCGCTAACGGGATAGGATTACAAACCCTCCTGTTAGCGTCCCAGTCCAGCAGCCGGGTTTTTGGCCGTTAGCGTGCGCTACCATACATGCGTAGCGTGCGCTAATAACCTCTCGGTAGCGCGCGCTATCGACCAATAGCGTGCGCTACCTGAACGTCAGCCGAGTCCAGTAGCCAAATGCCCAAACTCACCTGACCCGTTAGCGTGCGCTACCATACAAGCGTAGCGTGCGCTAACTAGCATCTGATTGAGTTCAGTAGTAAGCGCGATCTTGGGACAGTCACCCTAGCGCGCGCGCCTGAACAACTTAACGTGCGCTAGTCTCCCGAAATTAGCGTGCGCTAGACAAGCTAGCGTGCGCTAATCCGATAGTCCAGAGGGTCGAGCCGAATCGCCACTCCCGTGGCTAAATCGTTAGCGTGCGCTATTTAATTAAACGTAGCGTGCGCTACTAATGGATTTCTAGCGTGCGCTATACAGAAATTTAGCGTGCGCTAGATACGTAATATAAGCGACCCAAAATACCGGATTATGAGCGAAGCGTCAAACGGAACACCTCAAAACGCCTCATAGCATAGAATGAATCCACGGCAACCCAAACGGGCGGTTCCGCACAACAATTACGAGAATCGATCAAAGATAACGGAAAAGTTACCTTTGAAGGATACACGAGGGTCACTAAAATCGAGAATTACAGGAAATACAATTACAAGGGAAAGAAAAATGCGGATATTACATTCTACCCCTCTAAAAATAAGTTTCGTCCCGAAACTTAAGGAACAAACAACTCGGGGTACCTAGCACGCATGCTATCCTCGGTTTCCCAAGTTGCCTCCTCGACACCGTGTCTCGACCACTGCACCTTGACCAAAGGTATGGTCTTATGCCTCAATCGTTTCTCACGATACTCCAAAATCTTCAAAGGGCGCTCTTCGAAAGTAACATCTTCGGCGACATCAATCTCTCCATAATCGATGATGTGACTAGGATCCGGGACATATTTCCTCAATTGGGAAACATGGAAAACGCTATGAACATGACTCAAGGCCGGAGGTAACGCCAAACGGTATGCCAACCCACCTACTCGCTCGAGGATCTCGAAGGGGCCGATAAATCTCGGACTCAACTTTCCTTTCTTCCCGAAACGAAAAACTCCCTTCGTCGGCGACACCTTTAGCAAAACATGGTCTCCCACCTCGAATTCCAAAGGTCGACGACGGACGTCGGCATACGACTTCTGTCGACTCTGGGCAGTCAACATCCGTTCCCGAATTAACTCTATCTTCCGCCTCGTCTCTAAAACGACATTCGGCTCGGTCCCGACCAAATCGGACGCCTCATTCCAACAAATCGGTGATCGACATCGCCGCCCGTAAAGTGCCTCATACGGTGCCATCCGAATCGACGCGTGCCAACTGTTGTTGTACGTGAATTCGATCAGCGGCAAATGTTCCTCCCAGTCACTACTCCAATCGAGAGCACAGGCACGCAACAAGTCCTCGAACGTCTGGATAGTGCGTTCCGATTGTCCATCTGACTGGGGATGAAAAGAGGTACTCAAATGTAAACGGGTACCCAACGCCTTATGCACCGCCTGCCAGAAGTGCGATACAAAACGGCCATCACGATCCGAAACAATAGACTTCGGAGTACCGTGAAGTCTCACAATCTGCGCGATAAACACACGAGCTAACTTCTCCGGGCCCCAAGTGTCCTTGATGCCCAGAAAATGTGCCGACTTGGTCAGACGATCAACAATCACCCATACCATATTCATGCCCGACCTCGATCTCGGCAAACTCGTAACGAAATCCATCGATATATCTTCCCATTTCCATTAGAATGGGAAGTGATCGCAATAACTCAAGGTCTCTGATGCTCGATTTTGACTTGCTGACAAGTCAAACATCTCGCTACAAACTGTGCGACCTCATTCTTCATATCATTCCACCAGAAATTTCTTCTCAAGTCCTTGTACATCTTACTCGAACCAGGATGAACGGAATAAGGTGTAGCATGGGCCTCCCGTAAAATACTCTGCCTCAACTCTGAGTCGTTCGGCACACAAAGCCGACTGAATCTCAAAATACCATCCTCGTGAATCACAAACCCAGGAGACTTTCCCTTAAGAACGTTCTCTCGGATTTGAGTAATCATCGGATCCTCTGATTGCTTCAGCTTAATTTCATCGATCAAAGGTGATGAAATCTCTAAAGCACAAAGTTGCCCGACAGCTCCTGGCAACGAGACCTCAACGTCTAACTCGATCAAAGCCCTCCGAAGCTCAGACTGAGGCGTAAGGATCTCAAGCGTTCGCAACGCAACTGGTTTCCGACTCAAGGCGTCAGCCACGACGTTCGCCTTACCCGGATGATAAAGGATTTCGAGGTCATAATCCTTAATCAACTCTAACCACCTCCTCTGCCTCATATTCAACTCTCGCTGAGTAAATATGTATTTCAGACTTTTATGATCGGTAAAAATCTGACATGTAGAGCCGAAAAGATAGTGACGCCAAATCTTGAGCGCAAAAACGACTGCCGCTAATTCCAAATCATGAGTAGGGTAGTTCAGCTCATACGGCCTCAACTGTCTCGACGCATAGGCAATGGTCTTGCCGTGCTGCATTAATACACACCCAAGACCCTGACCTGAAGCATCGCTATAAACGGCAAAACCCTCGTTGCCACATGGCAACGCCATAACTGGGGCTGAAGTCAAACGCTTCTTCAGTTCCTCAAAACTCGACTGCCTCTCGTCATTCCAGACGAACCTCTCGGATTTCTGGAGCAACTGCGTAAGTGGTCGAGCTAGTTTCGAGAAACCCTCGACGAACCTACGATAGTAGCCAGCTAAACCCAAGAAACTACGGAGCTCCTTCACATTCTTGGGCGGTGCCCAATCCAACACCGCCTCGATCTTCTGCGGATCTACACGAACCCCCTCGGCTGAAATCACGTGGCCCAAAAACATCACTTCCTTCAGCCAGAACTCACATTTCGAGAACTTCGCATAGAGTTGCTCGGCTCTCAAAATGTCTAACACTATCCGCAAATGATGGGCATGCTCCTCCTCGTTCCTCGAATAAATAAGAATATCGTCAATGAAGACGACGACACACTTATTCAAATACTCGATAAAGACTTTGTTCATCAACTGCATGAACACCGCTGGCGCATTAGTTAACCCGAAAGGCATAACTACAAACTCGTAATGCCCGTACCTCGTCCGAAAAGCTGTTTTCGGCACATCGGACTCTCTCACCCGGAGCTGATAGTATCCCGATTTCAAATCAATCTTCGAGAATACTGCAGCTCCCTGCAACTGGTCGAATAAGTCGTCAATTCTCGGCAAAGGGTACTTGTTCTTGATGGTCACCTTGTTTAGTTCGCGATAGTCGATACATAAACGTAGTGAGCCATCCTTCTTCCGCACAAACAGGACCGGTGCGCCCCAAGGCGAGGCACTCGGTCGAACATACCCCGACTCAAGAAGCTCACTCAACTGCTTCTTCAACTCGGACATCTCTGAAGGTGCCATGCGATAGGGCGCCTTCGAAATAGGAGCCGCACCCGGCTCTAACTCTATAGCGAACTCGACCTCACGATCTGGTGGCAATCCCGGTAACTCGTTAGGAAAAACATCAGGAAACTCATTAACGATTGGAATCGACGAAAGCTCGACTCCACCACTCTCCGCCTTCAAGGCGTAGCACCAATAACCAGTACACCCCTTTCGCAGGAGTTTCACCGCCTTCAAGGCGTTAATAACAAACTTCTGGTTTCTCTTTCGCCCCGCGAAAGAGTGTTGATCCTCGGCTAACATGGTAATGATCCTCGTGCGGTAGTTCATGATTGCACCATGCCGCTCGAGCCAATCATTCCCGAGAATTAAATCCTCGCCCTCGATACTCACAACAATTAGATTAGAGAGCCTCGCCCTCTCACAAATGATCACAGATCAGTCCCGGACTTCTCGATCACCGACAATTCTATCACCGCTAGGAAGTTTAACGATGAAAGGCTCGCAAGGTGACAAGCAGTCGAGACTCAAACGGCGTACACACTCTAGAGAAATGAATGAATGCGTAGCACCCGAATCAAAAAGCATACTGACAGGATGGAAATGAACATGAACGGTGCCTGTCGCCACAGCAGCTGCTGGATCATCGGCTCTCCTCATCTCATAGATACGCGGCTGAGCAGAGCCGACACTAGAAACTCCACCCCTAGCGGGCTGACCCCGACCCTTACCTCGGCCGGCACTCGGTGGAGGCGGCGGAGCAAATGAGCCCTGGTTCACACTCGGCTCTAATGGGGCTGGTTGAGAAGAACGGGCGCCGCGAAGCTGTTTGATCTGCTCACAAAAAGGGGCCTTGTGGCCTAGCTGTCCACAAGTATGACAGGTAAGCTTCGGACGAGAACATTGCCGGCTCCTATGGCCTTGCACACCACAGTTAAAACATGTGGGTTCATGAGCGGAGGTTCCGGCGGCACCCCGAAAGCTCCCAGAAAAACGAGCCGAGCCGCCCGTTGAAATATTTGCAGCTTGAGATTTCTGCTGGCCTCCACTCTTGGGACCAGAAAAATTTCCGACCGACTTCTGCTTCTTACTTTCGCGGGCCGCCTCACTCGCCGTCACAGACATATCGTAAGCAAGGGCCCTGCTCTGGTAATCTTTCAATGTAGTGCATACGAGCCCCGACATATAGTCCCGAATGGGCGACTTCATCCTCTGGAAAATGAAAAATTTTGTCGCTCTCAGCGACAACTTGGGTCTTCACATAACCCAACTCCTTGTTGAAATCAGCAATAGCTTGAGCTACGGGGATATCCCGCGGTTGGGCATCATAAAAAGCATGTACCCGAGCCTGTCTGACCGGCCACGGGCAATATTCAGTCTCCATCAATTCCTGAAACTCAGCCCACGAAGCAGCATGATCTTTGGGCCCAACGGCCTCCCACCAGTCTGTAGCGTCTCCCGTGAGAAAATATTGAGCAATAGGGACTCTACGTTCCTCAGGACAGTTAGTGGCAACGAAGACCTTAGATATCTCCTTGATCCACCCCTCCCAGCCAATCGGGTCTGAAGCTCCCGAAAACTGAGGAGGATGCATCTTGATAACATCTTGGAGCCAACGATCCGCTCCGCCCCGATTAGCGTGGGCCTGATCCGGGTTCTGAACCGCCTGAGCTATTGCCGCCATTTGGTTCACCATTTGTTGCATAACGGCCGCAATACCAAGATCGGCACGCTCCTGAGAAGAAGCATGGCTATGACGGTCGCCGGTACTGCCGGCTCCCGAAGACTGTGACGTGGCCGCCCCACCGGCTGCCCCACGTCCCCGGCCGCGTCCACGACCACGACCGCGACCACGACCTCTTCCAGCATCCATACTGGAGTTAAATAAGTAGCAAAATCCATACGAGGATCAGTACAAGAAGAGAACAATTACAAGTCGAGAATCAAGGGTACGATACAAGGAATTAATGAACAGAGGAAGGAAAACTTACGGACACTGGTAGTACCGGAATCATGGCAGCGTGACGATGGTGTGCATAACAAAACACCACAAGACCCAATAAACCGACAAGCCTAGGTATCCATAAACCTAGAGCTCTGATACCATTTTCTGTAACACCCTCAAGATATTCGAGGTATATTACTGCGCCGTGAATCCCTATATGGGACCCACCAGGCTGAACAGCATCAACTCATCGACTCACATAAACGACAAACCAACACCATGTCATAAAGACGCAAAACAGAATAATCCACCCGGTTCAACCGGTCAAACATAACATCATCAATCAACACAAACATATAGGCAACAATACAATCCGGACGAACAAGAACTCTTAAGTACTCGAGTACAACTATAAGTTCAAAAGCCACAAAAGATGAAAAGACAAAAAGACATTAAGACGTCACTTATGCACAATCATCACGCACGGCCATCATCCGTGTACTGGTCCAGCGCCCGCTCGTCTCGATGAACCTGACCTGAAATTCATAAAACGAATTTCCCCAAAACGGGTCCCCAGAGGGGTTAGCAATTACGCTAGTACAAGTATTCAAGGCAAACCAATTGCTTACACATTTCATAGTACATGCACCAATATCAATTTCAAAAGTCAAAAACCAGACATGTCTTTTCCGGAAAATACACAGTCCACAATTAGCCTTGAGAACAGGGCGGCAGCATACATTCTCACTCGAGGCCTCATAGGGACCCTAACGAGTTGGCTACAATTACAGAAAAAACAAAACCACGCACACGCTATGCCGTGAGAACAGGGCGGCATCATACATTCTCACTCGAGGCCTTGCAAGGACCCTAACGAGTTGGCTAGCGGTACGAAACTCGTGAAATCCAGGGCGGCAGCATAGATTTCCCTCCTTGACCCCGTCGGGCCAACACGAGGTGAGTTACACACAAATAATATACATCACCATTTCATGTTAAGCTTAAAGGTTTCCAAAAATACTTGCCTCGATTAAATAGACGACGACACGAACGGAACGGAAGAATCAAGCACGACCGTGAGGAACCGACGAGAATGAACCTAACGATTCGAATAGTACAATCACAACCACTTCTAAACGATTATGGAAATGGAATACACCCGAAAACCCGCCTACGATTCATGTATATTCGTATATAAACAACAACGAGGGCGGACCACAACCAAACCCTCTCGATTCCGTAAAAAAAATCACGAAATATACCATGAATCCGTAGGGAAACTAAGAATACCAACAAGATTAATCATATTCATCATGAATCCATCAACAAAACGGATCGGATCGGAAGAAAATCCCAAAACCCCCAAATTATCCAAAAGTAGGGTTCTAAGAGATTACCTTGGATTTAGGATGAGAAACACAAGTGGAGGATGTTAATCTACACCAAGAATTCAAGCAAAAGAATCTCTGAAGTGGTTGGAAGAAGAAAATCGCCTCAAATCGCCTCTAGAGTCGCTTCGGCCGCGGAAAGAGAAAGAAATGAGATTTTGTGATTATCTCGGTCAACTCCCTGGTTTATATAGCCAGGGAGTGTTAGCGCACGCTAAAACCTCAAGGTTAGCGTGCGCTAACGGGATAGGATTACAAACCCTCCTGTTAGCGTCCCGATCCGGAGCCGGGTTTTTGGCCGTTAGCGTGCGCTACCATACATGCGTAGCGTGCGCTAATAACCTCTCGGTAGCGCGCGCTATCGACCAATAGCGTGCGCTACCTGAACGTCAGCCGAGTCCAGTAGCCAAATGCCCAAACTCACCTGACCCGTTAGCGTGCGCTACCATACAAGCGTAGCGTGCGCTAACTAGCATCTGATTGAGTTCAGTAGTAAACTGCCCAGTACTGGACAGTCACACTAGCGTGCGCTACTGAACAACTTAACGTGCGCTAGTCTCCCGACATTAGCGTGCGCTAGACAAGATAGCGTGCGCTAATCCGATAGTCCAGAGGGTCGAGCGAATCGCCACTCCCAGGGCTAAATCGTTAGCGTGCGCTACGAATTAAACGTAGCGTGCGCTACTAATGGATTTCTAGCGTGCGCTATACAGGAAATTTAGCGTGCGCTAGATACAGAATATAAACGACCCAAAATACCGGATTATGAACGAAACGTCAAACGGAACACCTCAAAACGCCTCATAGCATAGAATGAATCCACGGCAACCCCGAAACGGCGGTTCCGCACAACAATTACGAGAATCAGATCAAAAGATAACGGAAAAGTTACACTGAAGGATACACGAGGGTCACTAAAATCGAGAATTACACCAGAAATACAATTACAAGGGAAAGAAAAATGCGGATATTACAAAAGTATTCGTTATTTAGGTATTACACGGTATTGTTGTGATATTGGGATTTTAACGAGAATCGTTGGATAAATCGGGAGTGGTAAGGTTATAGTTTGTGGTTATCATTCTCACGATGCATGACATATGATTAATTATTTTATGTATTTGCGGTTATTTATCGGGCATTATGGTTGACCTCGCTGTGGGACTTATTTTTCAGGTATTGGAGATTTGATAGAGCGGTCGTGAAGAGACGAGGATCCCGGATGATACTGGCTATGGCATATAGTGGGGAATCGTGTATTGACTGTTTATTATAATGATGTAAAATGTATTTTCGAACTGTATTTTATCCGCTGCGTGAGTTCTTTCAAAATGGCTTTCGGTATTTTGCAAACTGAGTTTTTTTTTCCCGTAAAACCGATTCCCTAAATCGAGTTTTGGCATTTTGGCCTTGAACGTTTTATGACGGTTTGACAAATGATTTTGTGAGCTTTGGAAAATACTACCGTCACCGGCCTTTTGGCGTTTTGAACGTTTTTAAAAATGATTTTTAGCCTGGTGGGTTACGACACGGAATCCACGGCGTGTAATATTCCCGGGCTGAACCGGGGGTGTTACATGTGGTGTATTTTTGACAGGGAGTTGTGCGCAGAGCCAACCTCTCTTTTGTTAGAGCAGCGTTCATCGGGAGTAAAGTAGCCAAATTCCGCTTAGGTAAGTCCCATGTGGATCAAGCCATGGGCTCAGGTATGGTCTCGAGCTTTTGCGAATCATATGTTTTCCTTTGTATTTATCACACAAGATTCTGCTGTGCACTAAGTTGGGGGTCTTTACGGAAACAGCCTCCCTACCGTAATAAGTAGGGGCATGGTCTGTGTACATCTTACCCTCCCCAGACCCTACTCTGAGCGGAATATACTGGGTATGTTTGGTTTGGTTTGGTTTTCCACTCGTTTCCGTTACTACTAGTGTCATTTTTTTTCTTTCAAAAGTCTACTTTTGACCATCAAATGTTGAGCTACTTTTAAGATTTTTTAAATAAAATATGTAATGTTTAATTGATATATTTTTAATCCAAAATAACGAATAATGGTCATTCGAGACAAATTGCAAAACCTTAAAAGAGATGAATTTTCTCCTTAATGTAGTCAGTTATGCACATAATATGATTTTGTTGTATTTAACAAAAAAGTTATGTGACTTTTTTTCAGTCGAGTTATGTATGAGATTTTATGATATATTTATTAATATTAATATATTTTTTATGGAATTTAATATACTTATATATATAAATAGAAAATATACGATTCCACAAAAAATAAAGTAATATGAAACACAATTCGTTTATTAGCTAAGAATATACATGAGTGGTTTTGTTTCGTCATACTTTTGGGATTAATATTTTAATATAATGATTATTCAAATTCAAAATAGAATAAAAAATATGGTCATTTAAGTTTGGAAAATAAATTAAATGTTCGCATCAACGAAGTATATATATAGATTATTTAAATCTACAAATAATTAAGTACTCCCCATCAGACTCAAATGTTATCACTACTAAAAAAGGGTGGCTTTAGCTTCACCTTATTAGCTTCACCCGAAAAAGTGAAGCTAAAGAAATAAAAGCGATAAAAAAAGTAGACAAAAGCGTCACATATGTGACGCCTTAAGATTAGGTTTAAACAGTCAACTACTTTTAAACAAAGGCGTCACATATGTGACGCCTTCCTCCAAATTTTTTTTTATTCCACATATTAGCGTCACATATTTGACGCTAAAGCTCTATTCTTTAGCGTCACACATGTGACACCAATATGTGAAAATCAATTTTTTTTAAAAAAATATTTTTCTTTAAACGGTGTCACATATGTGACGCCAAAGAATAACGTTTTAGCGTCACATATCTGACGCCAATTTGTGATAGTCGATTTTTTTTAAAATAATATTTTTCCTTAAATCCATTTTAAATGTACAAATTTGTATTAGTTTAAATATTAAATACTATAAATAGTAAATTTTAAATTATATTTAATAATTATAGTGTAAGAAATTTCTTAACATTAAGAACTTAAATTAAATTATATTTATTTATGCTTAAATATTTTGGAAATTGATTTGATTTGAAAGATAAATTAAATATAAGTATGAAATATAGTATAAGGATAAATAACATTCATTATTAATCTACGGAAATATAATAAATAATACTGTTAAATTTATATTTAATAATATTCATTATTAAGCAACTGTAATATAATAAATAATTAAATGAAATATATTGGATAAATTAATGGCAAACTTTTTCTTATTTAAGATATTTAATTAATTCAAATAACAAGTAAAGGAAAATATTTTACTTAGTCAGTACATATTATATTTATGTTCTATAAATAATGAATGAAAACATAGCTCAGTGGCAACATGCCACACCATGCATCATATTGGCGCGGGTTCGAAACCCGCGCCAGCCACTGAGCTATGTTTGTTGGTTTATTTTTCTTTTAATATGTATTGTCGTCACATATGTGACGCCTTTTAAGGCTTTTTTTTTTATTTATTAACAATGGCGTCACATATGTGACGCCTTAACCCTATATCAGCGTCACATATGTGACGCTAATACACTGTTCCCTCTTTTTTTTTGCCAGCAACAGCAACCACCGAACAGCAACAGCAAGATAGGCAGACAGTGAACAAAACAGCAAAACAACTGGAATGTTTCAATACACCATCATAAACAACATTGTAATATACAACAAATAACATTGTAACCAAACCATCATAAACAATACACCATCAATACATCAACAAACAACAAACAACATTGTAACCATCAGTACACCATCATAATCAATACATCACAAAAAAAAAGTTTATGAATAATAAACACAACACACCATCAACCGAACCAATAAACCAACACAACAACAAACAACATTGTAACCAAACCAACAAAGCAACATATTAAACACCATGCAACAATAACATTTTATACATATCAAAATCAAAATATAAGCAAAATATAACAAATATGATCATCAAAACATAAACCTAACATGCTAGTCGTCAGATAACGATCACATCAACTCATCCTCATCAAAGTCGTCGGAGTCACCATCCTCACCGTTCCCCCGAGATGATGAGGAATCTACCTTCTTCTTTCCTTTGAGCAATCTCAACATGAGTTTACTCATCTTTGAAAATTTCGACTCCATCTTCTCTATCGACTTCTTCATCTCCTCTCTATCCTTCTTCATCTCCTCGTTATCTTTTTTTAGTGCCTCGATGGTAGCCTCCAAAGACCGATCGACCTCGACAGGTCGTAATGATGCTCGTGAGTCAACAAGACGACGACTTGTGGGTTGGTCGATGACTTCATTTAATATGATCCCCTTTGAAATTCCCCTCACCCTTCCACCCTGTCTAACTCCGCCACCCGCCTGAGCCCACAAGTTCGGGTAAAATTCATCTTTCGGAGGGGGGTTTGGGAAATGCAATGCCTCAGCTTATAGTATCGGTCCTGTTCCAAGTAATATTTACACAAAAAGTGAACAAGATACACAGTTTACAAATTAGGGACGTAATTGAAATACAAGTGAACAAATATAAAGCTAAACTTACGTATTGTTCTGCTTCGGGCATCTATCCATTTGGGAGTAAAGACTCCCGACTCAGCTTCTCCCGACTCAGCTTCTCCCTCCTCCGGTTGCGCCTCGCTGCTGCCCTCACCAATTTTTTTTTTCTTTTGATGTTTTTCCATTTCTTTCACATTGGTGATGTGAGTTTTCATGAAGGCCAAAGGATTAAACACTGGGTCCTCTACCGGTCTCTCCCTCTCACATGCCGGTCTTTGGTACATCTCCGACGCAGTATCACTCGCCTATGCGTTAACATAAAACATTAACAATATTTATGATGACACATAATTGAAGACAACATATATTATATAATAAAACGTTGACAGAATTTATACGTACCATGGAATGAGCATGATCGTACATGCTCATACTGCCTCCAGTATATGTACCCGGTGCCTTTTGCGTAATCACACCGGTACTCTCATCATAAAGAGTGCCCCTGTTTTTAGATTTCTGAAAGGCCTCATTCTTCTTCTCTTCGGTCTCCCAACGCTTCCACAAGATCTTGAACTCTTTTTCCTTCAACCACTTCTCCCGCTGACCGACTGGTTTTTGATATGCTTTATTTTTAGCGCGCGTAAGCATATCAATAAACCATCCGTGGCTATATCTGTCCCAATACCACCCAATTTTCTCCTCATCCGATTTCTCCCACCTATAACGCATCTGGACAAATATAATAACAACTGTCAGAAAATCAAAAAACAATCAAATGTTTTTGGCACAGCAAAATAACATAACAGTTTGAGTAAAATGAATGCAGTTTTACAATAAAATAATTTGCATATATTGTAATTAAATAGCAACTGTAATAATATACCCCAAATTCCCGCCACAACGTCCCTCGTCCGTCGAGAGACCTGGCCCCAATGCTCTTCACCGGAGTAGTACCTCTTAAGTAAGCCGACTATATCGGTCTCGGCCTTCTTTGAACTAAAGCCAACTATTTTTGGCAAAGGACGGATTAGTTTTCGATCATCATACTTCTCTTTGGCCTTGGAGATCTCAGTCGGACCTCTACCTGGTGGCTGTGCTAAAATCTCTTGATCCTCGTCGTACTCAAACTCCATCGGCTCCTCTGGAATAGAAATGTGATGCACCAATGGACCACCTGATGGAAGATCAGTAGTAGGTGGCTGCAATGGTGGCTGATCGTGTGACACGGTCCTCGAGAACCCCGCATATGGTCCATGGCCAATCAGTGTGTGCTGCTGTGACGCCTCTGGAGTGTCAATATGTACATCAGAAGTATTGTCGCCACCAATAAATGGAATATGCTGTGGCTCCCATGAGATAACAATGAGCCATAACTCATGTACCGTGTAAATTCGGCATCACTAAACGGACGCCAATGCTGGAGTCCCGAGTCGGTACGCAAATGCTGTTGTTGTAGCTGCTGCCCAAAGGGTATGTGTCGGGTCAGATCTTCTATCTCTGGTCGTATGGCAGGACCACTCCTATGTGACGACGAAGACTCGGGTATACTACGAGAAGATGAGGGTCTCGAACTAATACTCATCCGGCGAGGTGCCCTGTTATGAGAATGAACATCAGGACGCTGGTCGGTACTGCGTCTCGACATCTGAAATACAAAGTACAATAAAATCGAACACCAAAATCAGTCCATGAACACCAACTTTTGATTAAACACATATACCGCAAAACCAACTTTATTTATAGTACATAATCCATACATACTTCAAACATACTGCATAAATACTTTAAACATACTGCACACGAAATGTGAATAAATTCGAAATCAAATTCAAAACACATTTGAATACATACTTCAAACACACACCATACTGTAATACTTCAAACACATTTGAATACATACTTCAAACACACAAAATTCAAACATACTTCAATACATACATCATACATCATACTGTAAATGTGAATACATTCGAAATCAAAATCTAAAAATTTCACGAAACAAATTCGAAACACTTTCAAGAAACAAATACGAAATCAATAAGATAAATACCTTTTGAAGTGATTCAATATGTCCTTGATATGGTGGAGAACAAATCTTTAATTAATAATTTGGAAAATACCGTGGAGATTGGGGAGTGATTTTAAAATTGGGAATTAGGTTTCGAAGAACAGAAAAGGGAGAAGGAGGAGAAGCGGGTTATGAAGAAGAGTCTGTCTTGTTAATTAAAACCAATACATTGGCGTCACACATGTGACGCCATTGTTAATTAAAAAAAAATTATGAAGGGGTAAAGGCGTCACATATGTGACACCAATGCTATTTAAAAGAAAATTGAACCAAAAAACATAGCTCAGTGGCCGGCGCGGGATTCGAACCCGCGCCTATGTGATGCATGGTGTGGCATGTTGCCACTCAGCTATGTTTTCATTCATTATTTGTAGAACAAAAATATAATATGTACTTACTAAATAAAATATTTTTCTTTATTTGTTATTTGAACTAATTAAATATCCTAAATAAGATAAAGTGTACCATTAAATTATGCAATATATTTCATTTAATTATTTAATATATTACAGTAAATTAATAATGAGTATTATTAAATATAAATTTAACAGTATTATTTATTATATTGCAATAGGTTAATAATGATGTTATTAAATAAAAATTTATATTAGTTTGTTATTTAAATATAATATGTACTTACTAATTATTATTTGTTATTTGAACTAATTAAATGTCCTAAATAAGAAAACGTTTGCCATTAAATTATGCAATATATTTCATTTAATTATTTATTATATTACAATATGCTAATAATGAATGTTATTAATTATAAATTTAAAAGTATTATTTAAAAGTATTATTAATTACATTAGCGTCAAAGATGAGACGCCATAGTTAATACACATTGGCGTCACACATGTGAAGCCATTATTAATTAAAAAAACACGAAGGCGTAAAGGCGTCACATATGTGACGCCAATGCATTTATAAAAGCAAATTAAACCAAAAAACATAGCTCAGTGGCAGGCACGGGAGTCGAACCCGTGCCTATGTGATGTATGGTGTGGCCCACTGAGCTATGTTTTCATTCATTATTTGTAAGACAAAAATATAATATGTACTACTCCTGCAATATTTTCCTTTATTTGTTAATTGAACTAATTAAATATTCTAAATAAGATAAAGTTTGCCATTAAATTATGCAATATATTTCATTTAATTATTTATTATATTACAGTAGATTAATAATGAATATTATTAAATATAAATTTAACAGTATTATTTATTATATTGCAATAGGTTAATAATGATGTTATTAAATAAAAATTTATATTAGTTTGTTATATTACAATAGGTTAATAGTGATGTTATTAAATAAAAATTTATATTAGTTTATTATATTACAATATGTTAATAATGAATGTTATTAAATAAAAATTTAATTTTTACTATTAAATAGTCAACATTATTAAATACTATGTAAAGAAGAGCATTGTCGATCAATATATTGAAAATAATTATAATAGAAAATATTACACATCAAGTATTCATAAAGGAAAACATATCATTCTACATCATCTTCTTCGCTTGAAGCTTCATAATCTTCTTCATTATCATCAAGTATTTCAACTGGATTGGCATCTTTATCAACAAGTTCAATTTGCATGTCGTATCCGCTCAAGTCAACTACGAGATTAAGCATTGGAGCTTCTGCCTCTTGGTAGTACTCGGGTTGAGGAATGGGCTCCTGCAATATTATCGATGATACTGCTGATACATCAACAACATGTCTGGCTCTTATCGGACAAACCACCCAAGCATCTGTTGAATTACATAATCCAGTAAAGTAAATAAGTGTATGTATAATAAATAGATGCGGGTATAATATTATTATCATATTGTACCTCTTGTATGACGACCAAGTCTTCTAGATGGGTACCGAGCATAATACACTTGACTTGCTTGACTTGGGAAGATAAATGACTCGGCAGTCGCTTGTCTAGCTAGAGGATCGAGTTCAACTAACCCGTCACTTTGCGGTTGTCGAACCAGTCACATTTAAATAGATGAATAACTTGTTCAGGAAATCCAGGATTGTAGAACGTGAACTCCAGTACCTCTAGTAGCATCCCGTAGTACTTAGACAAATCTCCGGAATTATTTGCACTTGTAATACACAATCCACTATTCATAGTCTTTTTATTTTGTCCGTGAAATTCTGTATGAAATTTGAATCCATTCACCACATAACCTTTGTACATCTTCACTAATCGATCACCTCTAAACAATGCAGCAAGTTGAGAGTCCTTTAATTCTGTGGTCGCAACCAATCTTTCAAACCATGGAACTAAGTGATTAACTCGTGCGAACTCCAAGTCTCTAGTGGAGATATTACTCTGTAGTTGATTCTCAAATGCACTGAAATACATAATGTGTAAATACATGGTTACATGTAAAAATATGGAATATCAAAATAATAATCGTACCATAGATATGGTTCTGCTTCTTCACAGTTCGTAAGAATATATAGGATTGCCATATTCCACTCAACTTCAGCCATGCATCGCCCCTTAATTTTCCCCATTACTCGACCTTTTGGTGTAAAGATCGACAGTTGTCCTTCAAATTGAGGGGCAAATAAAACCTCGTTCCTCTTTAGTCGTGTCGTCGTTGTGTCGATTTCTTTGTCGAAGTAGAAGGAACAAAAATTTGTGATCTCAGTCAGTAAATAGGCCTCACATATGGATCCATCAACCTCCACTTTATTGCTCACCATGCCTTTTAGAATAAACATCATCCTGTATCGTACGAAATACATAAGTTATAAATACATACACAACATAATGCATATATTAACAGAAAGATAAGAAGAGTACCTCTCGAATGGGTACATCCATCGATAGAAGACCGGTCCCCCGTCAAGGGCCTCGTATGGCAGATGAACGAGCATATGTTCCATTGAGTCGAAGAATGCTGGAGGGAATATCTGTTTCAACTTGCACATAGTCACTATGACAGTCTTGGCTAAGTTTCTCATATCAGACGCTTTAATCTCACTCGTGCACAATGCTCTGAAACAGTTGCTCACCTCCGTTAATGCTTCCCAAATCGGCTCCGATAAAAAATCTTTCAAGGCAATATGTAGCAATCGTTGCATAAAAACATGGCAGTCATGGCTCTTCATACCATTTATTCTATTAGTATCGAGATTCACACAGTTTGATATATTCGAAACATGCCCGTCTGGAAATTTTAGCTCTTTAAGCCACTCGCATATTGCATTTTTCTGTTCTGTGGTGAGCGTATATGTTGCTTTCGGCTTTCTATTTGTTCCCTCGGGTACAAACAACCCATCTCTTGTTGTGTACAATGTCAAGTCGCGTCTCGCCTTCAGGTTGTCCTTAGTTTTTTGAGGAATGTCCATGACTGTGTTAAGTATATTATCAAAGAAATTCTTCTCACAGTGCATGACGTCTAAATTATGACGAATCAGTAAGGTAGACCAATAAGGGAGCTCCCAAAATATGCTTCTCTTTGTCCAATTTTGCTTTTCTCCAAACCCTTCAATACCTTCATAATTCACACCAAAGGTTTCATCAGGAATACGATCAGCAATAATTTTCATTTCTGCTGGCCCTCGACGTTCCGAAAAAAATGAGCTTTCTTCATGACCTTTGTAAAAATCACGTTTGTTTTTTCTGTAAGGATGCCGCAGTGGGAGAAAACATCTGTGACAGTCGAACCATGATGGTTTCCCTCCGTTCTTTAAACGAAAAGCAGAAGTACTTTCCATGCAATAAGGGCATGCTAACTTTCCATGTGTGCTCCATCCCGACAACATACCATAGGTTGGAAAGTCATTAATCGTCCACATCAGAGCCGCACGCATCGAGAAATTTTCCTGCCTTACATAGTCCCATGTTGTAGCACCATCTGTCCACAAACTTTTTAGCTCATCGATCAAGGGTCGGAGCATCACATCTATGTTCATCCTCGGTCCTTTAGGGCCAGATATAATAAGACTTAGGAAAATAAACTCATGACGCATGCATAAAGTTGGTGGTAAATTATACGGAGTTACGAAGACCGGCCAACAAGAGTACTGGGCACCTGTTCCTCGAAATGGATTAAAACCATCAGTACAAAGACCGAGCCTGACATTTCGAGTATCTACAGCGAACGAAGGATGCGTACGATTAAAGTGTCGCCAAGCTTCAGCGCCGACAGTATGAATTACTCTTTCGGACTCATCATGGCACTTTGTGTGCCATGTCATGTGTTCAGCAGTTTTGCGCGACATATACAGCCGCTTCAACCTATCAGTAATTGGAAAATACCACAATTTCTTTTGTGCACTCGATTTCCCTTCCTCGTACTGTGGCGCTGCACAACTAGGACAGAATTTCAAACTCTCACCTTCCCCATAGTACAGAAAACAATTGTTGCTATAAACATCATACTTGATCACTCGGAGACTAAGTTTCGACATGATATTTTTTACTTCGGAATAATTATCGGGGATTTGGCTCTGATATTGCTCCGGTGCCATGCCTTTGTTGCTTTTGATGAAATAATCCATTGCTTTTTGTGAGGCATTATACGTCGTCTCGAAATTCATTACCTCCGTAACCCACTGCAACAACGACTTATTATGCAACTCATACAAAGGCCGATCAGCATACTCTAACAGATCATAAATGATTTTGCTTCACGATTTGGCTCTGCCGGCTCATTATCAATGTAATTGCGAAATTGAGGAAAACTATCCATGACCATATCTCTTTGTGATGTAAAATAAGTTTCTGCAGGTATAGAAGATGATCTTCCTATATTGTAATCATTGATCCCGCAATTTTGATAATCTTCACCATGGCATACCCAAACACGATAATCCGGTGCAAATCCACACTGATATAAATGTTGCATGACTGTATTGCGATCACGTTCACGCCAATTCTTACACTTTTTGCACGGACATAATATCTTACTACCAACTACTACATGAGCGAATCCAAAATCCAGAAACATATTAACACCATCAATAAATTCTCTAGTAATCATATAGTCGGGACCACGACGTTTTTCGTACATCCATTCTCTAAAAGTTGTTATTTTTTCACTGCATACAAAATAAACAACTACAAAATATAAAAATATTTTCATTGCATTCCAAATAATCTATTATCAACTAAAACATACAATTAGTATTTTAGTAAAAGACGCTTAGATATATTTGCCTTTATAAATTCGAAATATTTTGTTATACCAAGTACAACCAAATTTCATTAGTGATCAGTAGAATTAATTAGCAAATATATGTTTTGGTAAGAATATTAATGAATTAATAATATTTTATAAAGTCGCTACAACTGACTTTTATTGAAAAGAACATATATTTATTTAGTAAAATTAATTACAATTACTTATTTTTACTAAATATTATTTTCTCAATAATTCTATGTGGCTCGATTCTATCTGGTATGGTATCGATAACAAAAAACTTGTATAATTTAATGAAAGGGCTTAAGATAAATTATCAACTAAATTTTACAACTAAATTATCAACTAAATTTTCAACTAAATTATCAACTAAATTTTTATTTAATATAAAACTACAACTAAATTATATTTCGTATTAACAACAAGAAAAATAAGTATAATTAAATTTCAACTATTTCTACATACCTTATAATATTGACGGATGCTCAATATATCCTTGAATATATATTCCGGAAAAAAATTCAGAAAAAAAGATGTATATTTGTGTAATTTAGTTGGTTTCAGAAAAAAAAGACGTATATAGCGTTCATCTGTCAAACTGACTTATATATATAATATATTCAATCAGATATTGGCTTCACATATGTGAAGCTAAAGAATAATATTAGGATAATTTCGGAAGCGGTAGGTGGCGCACGCGGATATTGTTGTTGGCAGGTTTTAGCTTCACATATGTGAAGCTAATGTGTTATCCTACTAAAGGCGTCACATATGCGATGCCAATACGAATATTTTTAAAAAATTTGGCGGAGGTTTGGAATTTTTGGTGTGGCCGGAGGGAAATTCAAATTTAGTGAAATACTTTAGCTTCACATATGTGAAGCTATTGTGTTTCAAAATATACTATAAATACAACATCACTACAAACCTTCCTTCATTCCAAAATTATAATCCACATTTCATCTCATTTCTTCAACTTTCATGTAATACCCGTAATTTCGATTTCCGGTAATTTCTTTTTTTCGGCGAAAGTCCGTTTTGTTGACTCGCTCATGACCGTTTCATCATTCCGAGAATGATTAATTCTGCACTTTTTGTCATCCGAGTTCGTTTCGGTGTCGTTTTGTTGAGTTCCGTGCTTTTTGGCGACTTTTCCGCACTTGAGTTCGATTCTTGCGAATCTCGTCCGAAACTGCTGTTTCGAGTTTCCCGTAAGTCCATTTAACTTTGTTAGACTTGTTGTGAACTTCGGTTTGGTTATTCGATCACGTATCGTGATTTTCGGGCGTTTTGGGCCATTTTGGAATTTACCCAAAGTTGTGGGTATCCGCATTCGTATTTGTTGTTTTGACCCTTTTCATGGTCGCGTGCGATAAATTGTTGCATGGTATTTCTTTTCGGATCGATGTTGTTGTCCGAGAGCATTTCGTCGTGTTCGTTTCGAGTGTTTTCGGGGATTCGAGACGTCGAGTCTTGGCAGCTAGGCACTGGCCGACCACGTGCGGCAGGGACCTACCAGGTGCGCACGAGCGTGGCGCACGAGCTGCGCGCACGATCCGGTGCTCGTGCGGCCCTGACTGCACACGCACGAGCGAGTGCTCGTGCCTCCCGGAAGTTGGCTGACAGTGGGCGCGCACGACCCGGCGCACGACCGGCCGCTCATGCGTGCCTGCTTGTGCGTCACTGGGCAGTATATATGATCGAGCAGACGGGTTTACACCCATTTTTCTCATCCCTCTCAATTCCTTCCACGGCTGGGGCTTGGAGTACGTGATTAGATGTTGTTTATCTATCAACCCACGAAGTTCTTGAGTTTCTAACATCAATCAATCATCATCCTATATCATCCTTTGATCCAGCGAATCAAGGTAATCTTTCTTAGAACCCTAGTTTCTTGAATTTTGGGGTTTTTGGGTTTTTTGTCTGATTCGTTCCGTATTGTTGATTAATCCATGATTGGTATGATTAATCTTAGTATTATTCATGTGTTTAACAACATCACATCCTTGTTTTTCGTCGAATCAAGGTATTTTGACTTGAACCCTTGTTTTTGAAGATTTTGGGGATTTTCCTTTTGATTTCTATTCCAATCCGTTTTTGTTCAATTAATTGTGGTATAATCGTTGTTTTGAACATGTTCTACGGATTGGATACTCGTATCTTTGATTCGTTCGACCCGAGAGGTGATTTCCTTGTTCTTGGAGGGTCTCGAACATTTAATGTTCGATTTAATGCTCAAATGAGTTCCCTTCGATAGTTTGTTGGGATTTCCATTGTTTTGGACTTGATTCTCGTCGTAACCATGTGTTATTGTTCCTTACGGAGGATTATAGGTTCTCGATGATTCCGATGTTGAATTCCGTTGGTGATTGATGATTTGTGTGGTGTTATTCTCGTAGTAATTGCGGTGTTATCGCGTTCTTGATAGTGTTCGGGAGTTCGGGGCCGTCCGACCGTATTTCATCCGCCGTCTCGTTGCGATCTTGGTTTTGAGGCAAGTACATTGTTCATATGCTTCTCGTTTTGTGGATATGATGATCGGTGGTCGTCATGGTGTGTTTGTTTGGTTATTTTAAAATGAATTTTCAAAAGATTTGTTTTGGCCTCGTTAAAGGCTATCTTTCAAAATGCGTGTGTGTTTTGTGAACGGTGTATTTTGGTAATTGATTATGATTTGATTATTTTGAACGTTGAAGGCTTTGATGATACTCCTGTTGTTTAAAGTTATGAAATCATGTATTCCGTGTTTAATCTTGTTATTGTGTTTTTGAAGAGTTTGATAATGGTGTCGGATTAGTGGCCATCCCTAGTGAGTATTCTTGATGAGCTTACATTCTTAGCATATTAGTATTGCATGAGTAACGTGTGTGTGTGTGTGTGTATGCTCACTATGGGTTAGATCCGACGGGGTCTCGGTAGGGGTCCACGGAGGGGTGGATCCGCGAGCTTGCTTTTAACCACTATGGGTTAGATCCGACTGTAACACCCCAATTCACAAATGGGACATTACACGCCGTAGAACCCTCGTGAGGTCTACCAGGCTAACACATGACGCATAAACCACAATGTAATCCCAAATGATGCACTCAAAAAGTAAGTAAGGCCGTGGCCTCGGCCAAATCATTTTAACGGAGTATATGAACATAAGATAAATTCCAATTCATTGCCCACGCAGGGGACTTAAACCAAGTCCAAAAATAAACAGTCTAACTCCATTACTCGACAATGCAATGACAAAACATAAAAGAAAAATACAGACTCGAGCCACATCATCAAGCCAGCCCATCCTTTGCGTGCATGTCCCGTGCCTGCTCCTCAGCCCTCCCGGTACCTGAAATGCATAAGACGCATTTCCCCCATTTAAGGGGTTAGCATTCGAATAGCTAGTGCAATTACACAATTACACAACATTATATACAAATACGATTTACACAATCATCTCAATCAGATATCATTTGACATAAATATTCCGGAATACTACATTGGCAATCAAATCAGTTTCCAATCATCACGATATCACAAAATCTCAACCGGTATCCCGTGGCCGTACCCCTTAGTATCGACCCCCAGACATCCCGTCGAACGCTCCGGGTGGGATACCACTTCCGCGGCCGTACCCCTTAGTATCGACCCCCAGACATCCCGTCGGACACTCCGGGTGGAAGTTCAACCACACACGCACCCAAGTTCACTTCCACGGCCGTACCCCTTAGTATCGACCCCCAGACATCCCGTCGGACACTCCGGGTGGAAGGAACGCAACTCACGCACTCGAAAATCACAATTCCTCAATCATTTCGAAAATCACAACATACATAACGAAATGTAATGCATGTACTTGCCTTGAATAAGACGAAACAAAGGAAACGACGAAGGAATAAGTTTTGGTCCGAACAATCCTCCCAAATCCGTTCCTAACACAATAACGGTATACAACAAGTTTCAATAATGCGGAAAGGTAAGGATTAATCCTAATTCTACCCGTTGGGGCAATTCATCGGACACCAAGAGTGCATAGGGAAATGAAATCGGTCAACGGTGTAATAACGAGATTTCATCCCATCAAATAACAAGGAAACTAAGGGTCACGAGTATACTATCAAAATCTAACAACAACATCGGTTAAATTGGATTAAAATACAAGATCACCACCAAACCCTCCCCAAAAACATACTAGGGTTAAAGGAGTTCATACCTCTTGAAGATTCAAGCACTTTAATCCGAAGAACACGTGTTAGATCCACAATCCGAGCTACACGATCGAAAGGAGATGAAGAAATTTACACAATCAAGTGATAGATAGAGGAAAATCTCCCTCTCAAGCCACTCTCTCTCGTACGGTGGAAGGAAAAGGAGAAATGAACTGCATTCGCTGAAAAAAACGCTGATATAGCGCTGACCGCAATGTGTGCCGCGGCACAAGGCCAAAATTTGCGCCCAGTGATCGGCAGACCGCTCTGTGTGCCGCGGCCCTGTCGAAGTGTGCCGCGGCAATGACTCGGCATTGTGCCGCGGCCCTGCCGGCATGTGCCGCGGCACAGGGTACAGTAGGTTTTGGCCGATAAGTGCCACACGGGTGTGCCGCGGCCCGGACGAGTGTGCCGCGGCAGTGACTCGGCAGTGTGCCGCGGCCCTGCCGGTATGTGCCGCGGCACACGGTACAGTTTCTCGGCCAAAAACTGGGCAATGTGTGTGCCGTAACGCACATCCCTTGTGCCGCGGCCCACACCCCCATTTGGGTCCCAAAATGATGAAAAATGATCCGGGAAGAGAATAAAAGCAATAGGAACCGATACTTGGGCAACAATAACACGAAATGGAAGTACGGAGACCCCAAAATGGTCCGAGGTACACTACCAAAATCGAACAAGGAACAAATTCCCTAAACTTATAGGAAATTACAAAAACGGCCCAAACATCCGAAAATCACGATACAACGTCAGATTAACAATCCGATACTCACAACATGCTCTACACAACCATACAAATTCATGGAAATAGGAAAATGACGAAATCGAACGAGCTTAACGGGAATCGAATTACACATGCGATAAAATATAACTCAAGATGAAATTACGTAAAAACATCATCGAGACTCATCCCAACGGAGAAACTCCAAGAACAAAATAGATTTAGAATTCCAAAACAGTGCCAAGCGAGTTGTCTGAAATGAATATACACCGAAAATAGAAATTACCAAAAATAGAAAACTCGTATATTACATTATCTCCCCCTAAAAATAAGTTTCGTCCCGAAACTTACAACACGAATAACTCGGGGTATCTCGATCTCATACTCTCTTCCGTCTCCCACGTGGCTTCCTCGGACCCATGCCTAGACCATTGCACTTTAACCAAATGAATGGTTTTGTGCCTGAGTTGCTTCACCCGACGCTCTAAGATCTGAATCGGCCTCTCCTAGAAGGTAATGTCGGGCCCCAACTCTATCTCTCCAAAATCAATAATATGACTAGGGTCCGGTACGTACTTCCTAAGCTGGGAAACATGAAATACGTTATGCACGTGGCTCAGCGACGGCGGCAAACCTAACCGATATGCAAGCTCTCCAACTCTCTCTAGAATCTCAAACGGCCCAATAAATCTCGGACTAAGTTTACCCTTCCGACCGAAACGGTAAACTCCCCGTGTCGGCGACACCTTAAGCAACACATGGTCTCCCACCTCAAACTCCAACGGTCGGCGATGTGTATCGGCATAAGACTTCTGTCGGCTCTGGGCCGTTACCAATCTATCACGAATCAGGGCAATCTTCTCTCTCGTCTCAACTACCATATCGGGCTTGGTACCCATCAGCTCAGACGCATCGTCCCAACACAACGACGATCTGCACCTCCTCCCATACAATGCCTCAAATGGTGCCATTTTGATCGAGGCGTGCCAACTATTGTTGTACGTGAACTCGATCAACGGCAAGTGCGACTCCCAATCATCCTTCCAATCTAAGGCACAGGCTCTCAACATATCCTCCAACGTCTGGATCGTCCGATCTGACTGTCCGTCGGTCTGAGGGTGGTAAGACGTACTGAGTCTCAACTCAGTCCCCAAAGCTCGATGAACCGCCTGCCAAAAATGTGATACAAACCGGCCATCTCGATATGAAACAATACTCTTAGGTGTCCCATGCAATCTCACGATCTCTACAATAAACACTCGCGCCAGCCTCTCCGGTCCCCAAGTGTCCCTAATACCCAGGAAATGAGCTGATTTGGTCAGTCGATCGACAACGACCCAAATCATGTTCATTCCAGTCCGAGTCCTAGGCATACTGGTAATGAAATCCATAGAAATATCCTCCCATTTCCACTCCGGAATAGGAAGTGGTCGCAAAAGCCCCGCGGGTCGCTGATGCTCGATCTTAACCTACTGACAGGTCAAACATCTCGACACAAACTCGCTAACGTCTGTCTTCAAATTACTCCACCAGTAGTTACTCCTCACATCCTTGTACAATTTACTCGTACCACGATGTATGGAGTACGGTGTGGTATGAGCTTCACTCAAGATCTTCTGTCTCAGCTCGAAAACACTCGGTACATATAGTCTGCCGTGAAATCTCAAAACTCCGTCGTCCTGAACCACAAATCCAGGGGCTTTCCCCTTCCTCACATCCTCCCTCAGCTGGACTAAAAACGGATCATCATACTATTTCGCCTTGATATCATCAGTCAAGGACGAAGTGATCTCCAACGCACATAACTGGCCCTGGACTCCCTGAACCCAAACCTCGATATTCTGACAAATAAAATCTCACTGGATCCTACTCTGCGGTGTAAGTACCTCTAACATCTGTAATGCCATCGGTTTCCGGCTCAACGTATCTGCCACTACGTTAGCCTTACCCGGATGGTAATGTATCTCGAGGTCGTAATCTTTAATTAGCTCCAACCACCTATGCTGTCTCATATTCAACTCTTTCTGAATGAAGATATACTTCAGACTCTTGTGGTCCGTAAAAATCTTACACGACGATCCATAGAGATAATGTCTCCATATCTTTAAGGCGAAAACGACCGCAGCTAGCTCCAAATCGTGCGTGAGGTAGTTTGCCTCATACAGTTTCAACTGGCGGGATGCATAAGCAATAACCCTATCTCTCTGCATCAAAACGCATCCAAGTCCGAGGCCCGAAGCATCACTATATACCACGAAATCTTTGTTCCCCTGAGGCAATGCTAACACGGGTGCGGTAGTTAGTTGTCTCTTCAACTCGTCAAAACTATTCTGTTTGTCTGCGGTCCACTCGAACTTCTGAGTTTTCTGGAGCAACTGAGTGAGTGGTCTAGCGATCTTAGAAAACCCCTCAAAAAATCTACGGTAATAACCGGCGAGACCCAGAAAACTCCTCACCTCCTTCACATTCTTGGGCGGATGCCAAGCCATCACTGCTTCTATCTTCTGTGGATCTACCCAAACTCCATCTGCTGAAATCACATGCCCGAGGAACGTCATCTCCTCGAGCCAGAATTCACACTTAGAGAACTTCGCGTATAACTGCTCAGTTCTCAAAATGTCTAATACAGTCCGGAGATGTAAGGCGTGCTCCTCCCGACTCCGTGAATAAATAGAATGTCATCGATAAAGACGACTACGAATTTATCCAGATACTCAATAAAAACTTTGTTCATCAACTGCATGAACACTGCTGGGGCATTGGTTAGCCCGAAAGGCATAACCACAAACTCATAATGGCCATATCTCGTCCGAAAGGCATCTTTCGGAATATCGATGTCCTGAATCCTCAACTGGTAGTAGCCCGATCGCAAATCAATCTTCGAAAAGACTATCGCCCCCTGAAGCTGATCGAACAAGTCGTCAATCCGAGGCAAAGGGTATTTATTTTTGATGGTTAACTTGTTTAATTCTCGATAGTCGATGCATAAACGAAGCGATCCATCCTTCTTCTTAACAAAGAGTACGAGTGCACCCCAAGACGATGCGCTCGGTTAAATATACCCTTTATCTAACAACTCTCCCAACTGATTCTTCAACTCTAACATCTCCGACGGTGCCATACGGTACGGTGCTCGAGAAATAGGGGCCGCATTCGGCTCAAGATCAATAGGAAACTCCACCTCTCGCTGTGGTGGTAATCCCGGCAAGTCATCCGGAAATACGTCGGGATACTCGCTAACAACTGGAATCGACGACATGTCAACCCCACCATCTTCCGCCTGCAGAGCGCAACACCAGTAGCCGACACAACCCTGGTTCAGAAGTTTCATCGCCTTTAAGGCGCTAATCACACTCCCCGATCTCCCCGGCTTACGATCGATGAGGGTATGCTCGGTGCCGTCCTCGGCTACTATCGAGATGGTACGAGTTCGATAGTTCATGATAGTACCGTGACGATCCAACCAATCGTCCCCGAGGATCAAATCCTCACCCTTAAGGTCTATAACAATGAGATTCGAGGGCCAGTCTCGGCTCCCGATCCTCACTGGGCAGTCCCTAACTTCCCGGTCCCCAACCATACGATCCCCGCTGGGCGTACCCACTATAAACGATTCACACTCAAACAAACAGTTAAAGCCAATACGATTCACGCAATCCGATGCAATAAAGGAATGGGTGGCACCCGAATCAAAAATCACGGAAACTGGATGAGTAAGGATCTGAGTGGTACCTGACTCCACCGGAATGTCTGCCTCCTCTGTGCGCCTCATCTGGTACAATCGGGGGTGAACTGAACCCGAACTCGAGGCTGCGCGGCGATCCAGCTGACCCCGGCCCCTGCCGCGACCCGAACTCTGCGGAACATGAGTAGCTGGAGTGCTGTGATCCCTCTGATCGGTAGTGGTAGTCAGAACTCTAACAGCCCTGGCGGCCCTCTCACAATGAGTTGCCCGATGCCCGGTCTGCCCGCAAGTAAAGCAAGTAACTGGAGGAAAAGGGCAATCCTTCATCAAATGCTCATATTGGTTGTAGTTAAAACAAACCCTGCCACCAGAAGCAACGGACTGGACTGAACGATTACCCTGAGATCCACCTGCCTGATGAAACGGCTTCTTCCCCGGTGTAGGAGCAGAACGAGACCTCAAAAACTGACCACCCTTACCGGTCGAGAACCCGTCGGTAGTCTTCTGCTTCTTAGCTTCCGAAATCGACTCTGATTCCGGGACAACCATCTCGATCGCCAGAGCGCGATCCTGGTATTCCTTCAAAGTGGCACACATGAGCGGTGCCATACTCTGCCTGATATGCGGCTTCATGCGCATATTGAAGTAACGGATTTTATCAGCCTCCGTTCTCACTTGATCTCTCACGAAACCCAACTGCTGATTGTAAGAAATGATGGCCTGAGAAATAGGCACATCCTGAGGTGCAGCGGTGAAGAACTCCACAATTCTGCGCTCCTTAACTGGCGGTGGACAATATTCTGCTTCCATAGCAGCCTTGAATTCCTCCCATGTAGCTCGATGGTCTCTGGGCCTAACGGCCTCCCACCATTCCGCAGCTTCCTTATCCAGGAGGTACTGGGCGATATGTACCCTCCTGTCCTCGGGACAAGCTACGGCGTGTAACACCCCAAACTAGGCGGATATTACAGTGCCGTGAATCCCCGACTGGGACCCACCAGGCAAATGAAAATGATGAATTAAATAATATAATTGTAGTACCGAACCACATTATATTACCAAGTACTCCGATGAGGAGTTTAGGTACATTACACCAGGACAAAACAGAATACTAGTATATTTTATATGGAGATAAAATACACCACCCTGAATAAATAAGCATCTCAAACGGAATTTGCAGCGGAAAATACAATGACGGAAATGACTGAAATGACTGAAATAAACGGAATGACTGGGGCCCCCTACTAGTATCACTGGGACTCGTCGCCGTCAACATGCTCTTCCCGTGCCTTTGCCTTGCCGTGACCTGAAAACAAAATCCCCCAACGGGCCGCCATACGTAACAACAATCCTCAAGAGTTGAAATTACACAATCATGAATTAACTGAAGTTATGAAATATTCTTAATTATGAATTACGCTGAAGAGGAGTATCATAGTACGCCCGTAGTGTTCTGTGCAAGTGTACAAGACGGATGACCGGACACACCCGTCCTTGTACCTAATTAGTCTCACGGAGGTAATCGTTACCGTGTGCACAGTCCAATGTATCACTCCCAATACATGGCCATCACGTGCCCGACTAAAAATTCCACACATCCGCACCCGGCCACGCAATATGAACCCAGAAGGTCATATGAACAAGAATGACCATAATGAATATCAATGAATAATAATAATCCGTCAAAGTCAAGAATGACTCACCGATACGAAAGTGATAATGAAGTGATTGATAGTTTTCAATGAAATGATTGGAACCGCCGTTCCTCGCTAATGAAATGATTATCCGACAATTACAAGTCTCAAAATGATTAATACAATGATGAATGAGTTATGATTATGAATGATCAACAACAAAAGGAATGAATATCCTTTTAACCGAGTAAGAATCAACTTACTCAACACCGCGACAATTATCCTTCCACGAACAACGCCTAATTGAGATATCGGTCGCTCGAACAACCTTAAATAATACAATTACCAACAATCCGTTCAATATACGAATCAAACACGAATATAACGAACTCAAAACGTCGATACGATTAAACCAAGTCCATTGAGGTATTAAATCAAACACGTTGCGTCCAAACTCCGATTGTTTACAATCAAACTTCAAAAACCAATATCAAATCCCCGAAGAAGTGTTTCAAAACCAACAAAACATCTTCCAAATGATCAATAATCCGAAATGAATATCCGAAAACGTGATTATAACAACAATTAGTCGAAAATCTCCAATTCCAATTCGATATTCAAGGTGTTCTTGAATAATCCTCAATAATCCAATGAATCCTTATACAAACTCATAATCATATACATATCCCTTTATATAACATGATTATAACGTCCAAAACATCATATCTCAACATAAAATCGAAGTCCAAGGTGTCGAAGAAATTACCTCTTGAATATCCAACCAATTCGATCCGATGAAAACGTGTAAAATCGACTATCCAAGCTTCCCAAATGATTGAAGGTGATGAAAATACACACTCAAATGATAATTGGTGAAGAAATCTCTCCCTCAAGTTATTCTCTCTCGGTTGCGGTGAAGAAGGTGGAAAAAATGAGTGAAATGCTCAAAAACCAATTTATAGGGTTGACTCGGCCAACAGGCTCGGCCGTGCCCGCCCGACACGGTCGTGGCGCGCTTGGCCGGGCAGGACTCGACCGTGTCCCGCTTGACACGGTCGAGGCGCGAAGGGGCCTACCGACGGTGACCCGTCCGCGGCGCTCGACAATGACTCGGCCGTGTCCCGAACACGGTCGGGCCTCCGGGCGTCGCTACAGCTAATCCGAAGAGCTCGACTCGGCCGTGCTGCACGACACGGTCGGGTCCCGAGGCGACGCTCGGCACTATCCGGACGAGTACGGCACGGGCCGTGTCGGACGACACGGCCGAAGTTCGTTCGGCGTTGATCGCCAAAATCAAAAAATGAGCGGTTGAGCTAAAACGACCATAACTCTCTCGTCCGGACTCCGATTGACTCACCGTTTGAACCATTGGAAAGCTAACTCGATGCTCTATAATATTGCAAAGATTTAGAATTTTTGGAGTTACCAAAAATTAATGGTGATCTAACAAAGTCGAACTCATATGAGGAAAGTTGAAACGATGAACAAAAACGATACTCAACTCGAAGTTTATACGAACGGTGAACACGGTGAATGAACATGATTGATGAATGATTATAATTGAGTGAAAATACACTGAGTGACAATTACAGACTGATAATTACTGAATGATAATGACTGAATTACAACCGGGTATTACATACACCCCCCCTTAAAAGAGTTTCGTCCCCGAAACTAAGGGTCAAACAACTCGGGATAACTCTCCCGCATACTATCCTCGGTTTCCCAAGTAGCCTCTTCGACTCCGTGTCTAGACCACTGAATTTTGACCAAAGGAATCGACTTATTCCTCAACTGTTTGATTCGCCGCTCTAAAACTTGTATAGGGCGTTCCTCATATGAATGATCGTCGGCGATCTCGATTTCGTCGAACTGAAGTATGTGACTCGGGTCGGCAACATACTTCCGCAACTGAGAGACGTGAAACACATTATGAATTCGGCTCAACGCCGGAGGTAAAGCCAATCGATAAGCTAACTCGCCTACTCGATCCAAAATCTCGAACGGTCCAATGAATCTCGGACTCAACTTTCCCCTCTTCCCAAAACGGAAGATACCACGACTCGGGGATACCTTGACCAACACATGGTCACCAGCCTCGAACTCTAATGGTCGATTTACGCTATCTCGCATATGATTTCGCCGACTGAAATACAACAAACGACTCCTGATCAAAGCTACCTTCTCACGGGCGGCTATAAGCATATCGGGCTCGGTGCCCAATGATTCTGATAAATCGTCCCAACACAACGGAGATCGACAACGACGACCATACAAGGCCTCGTAAGGTGCCATCTTGATCGAAGCATGCCAACTATTATTATACGTGAACTCGATTAATGGTAGTTGGGCTTCCCAATCGTCTTTCCAATCGAGGACGCAAGCCCTCAACATGTCCTCTAAGGTCTGAATAGTCCTCTCTGATTGTCCGTCGGACTGAGGATGAAAGGCGGTACTGAGATTGAGTTGAGTTCCCATAGCACGGTGAACTGATTTCCAAAAATGCGACACAAACCGTCCGTCACGATCGGAAACGATACTTTTAGGAGTACCGTGTAGTCTCACTATCTCTTTGATGAAAAGTTGGGCAAGTCTCTCGGGACCCCACGTATCCTTGATCTCAAGGAAATGAGCTGATTTAGTTAAGCGGTCCACGATCACCCAGATCGTATTCATGCCACGACGACTCGTCGGCAAACTCGTGATGAAATCCATAGAAATGTCTTCCCACTTCCATTCGGGAATAGGAAGAGGTTTCGATACCCACGGCCGCTGATGTTCAATCTTAACTTGTTGTGAGTTAAGCATCTCGAAACAAATTTTGCGACTTCTCGCTTCATATTACTCCACCGTAATTTTGTTTCAAGTCCTTATACATCTTGCTAGACCGGATGAACAGAATAAGGGGTAGCATGAGCTTCTCTCAAAATCGAGTTTTTCAACTCGTCATTCGCCGGCACGCACAACCGGTTCTTAAACCTCAAAAGTCCATCCTCGTGGACCACGAATCCAGGGGCTCTCCCCTGAGCCACATCCTCACGAATGCGCAACAATGCTGGGTCTGAACCCTGATTCTCCCTGATTGCATCCTCAAGAGATGATGAAATCTCTAACATACAAAGCTGTCCCTGAACTCGCCGGCTGCACTCGATCTCGGGTCTAAGGAATTCCTGTTGGAGCTCCTTCTGAATTGTTAAACGAGCAAGCATCTGCTCCTGAATGGACTTACGACTCAAGGCGTCGGCGACGACGTTCGCCTTGCCCGGGTGATAGAGGATCTCGATATCATAATCTTTGATTAATTCCAACCACCGTCTCTGACGCATATTTAACTCCTTCTGAGTAAATATATACTTTAAACTCTTATGATCGGTGAATATTCGATGTGACGCCATAAAGGTAATGACGCCAAATCTTCAAAGCGAACACCACTACGCTAGCTCCGTGTCGTGGGTCGGATAATTAACCTCGTAAGGTCTCAATTGCCGTGAAGCATAGGCAATAACTTTCCCGTTCTGCATGAGTACACATCCGAGACCCTGTCCGGACGCATCACTATAAACCACAAATCCTTCCGTTCCCTGCGGCAAGGAAAGTACAGGTGCTGACATTAACCGGCTCTTGAGTTCCTCAAAACTCCGCTGACACGCGTCGGACCACGTGTATTTCTTATCCTTCCGCAAAAGGTTCGTCAATGGTTGAGCAATTTTGGAAAATCCTTCCACAAACCTCCGATAATACCCGGCTAATCCGAGAAAGCTTCGGATTTCCTTAACATTCTTCGGAGGTAACCAATTCTGGATAGCCTCCGTCTTCTGAGGATCAACACGCACTCCATCTGATGAAATTACATGTCCGAGAAAAGTCACCTCGGACATCCAGAACTCGCATTTGGAAAACTTTCCATAGAGTTGCTCTCGTCTCAACACGTCGAGCACTTGATGAAGGTGAAACTCGTGTTCCTCCCGGTCACGAGAATAAATCAAAATGTCATCGATGAAGACAACAACAAACCGATCCAAAAAGTCGATGAAGACCCGATTCATTAACTCCATGAATACCGCAGGTGCATTAGTTAGCCCGAACGGCATAACTACGAACTCAAAATGACCATAGCGTGTTCGAAACGCCGTCCTCGCGATATCCGACTCGAATCCATGAATCGATGATATCCAGATCTTAAGTCGATCTTGGAAAATACTGAAGCTCCTGAAGTTGATCCAAAAGGTCATCGATACGGGTAAAGGATACTTATTCTTGATTGTCACCTTATTCAACTCCCGATAATCGATACACAAGCGAAAAGAACCATCCTTCTTTTTGACGAACAAAGATCGGGTGCTCCCCACGGGGACGCACTTCGGTCGGATATAACCTTTCTCGAACAATTCCTCAAGTTGACTCTTCAACTCTCGCATTTCGGGGCCATTCGCACGGTGCCTTCGATATCGGGACGTGCGTGCTCCAACTCAATCGTGAATTCCACATCCCTCTGTGGAGGCAAACCGAGTAACTCGTCTGAAATACATCGGCATATTCCCTTACTACCGGAATATCCGACAACATTATCGATGATTCCTCGGTTTTGGTCATATAGCACCAATAACCGACACATCCTCGATCGAGTAATCGCCTTGCTTTCATCAAATTAATGACCTTACTGCAATGTAGGATTACCTCCCTGAAATACACATTCAACCCCATCGTCTGAAATGATAGTAATCATACGCTTACGGACACTAATGATGGCATCATGACGATCCATCCAATCAATACCCAAGATGACGTCGTCTCTCGGCAAATCTACCACGATAAGGTTCGCTGGCCATACACGACCATGAAACTGAATAGGACAATCCTGAATCTCACGATTACCGATGATTCGTCTACCATCAGGTAGACCAATGACATAAGGCTCACAACTAGTAGCACTACCCAGACGTAGTCTACTCAAACATGATTCGGAAATGAATGAATGCGATGCACCAGTATCAAAAAGGGTACACACAGGTTGAGATAGAATATCGAGTATACCTGAGATCATTCGGGCATCGGGATCATCGGTATTCTTCATCTCATAAATCCGGGGCTTGCTAGTCCCGGCACCGGACGCTCCCGTCTGATGGCTAAAAGCTCCACCTTTAGTCGCTCCCGTCGTTTTAAACGACGCTGATTGAGTGGTCTGATTACGGCCGATCGCTTAGGTGCACGAGATGACGTCGAGTAGGTTTGGAGTCCCTACGGCAAAACGGGCCTTATGTCCCACAATTCCACGCTTATGACACGTGATGATCGTCTCGACACTTGGTGCCGACATGACCAAGATCCCCACAGTTGTAACAGATGGCCGAATCGCCGCTCGTGGATCGAGATTCCGCGGGTTTAGACGACACCGGAGGTCGCTCGTAAAAGCAGAGCCCGCACGGGTTTCTTGAAGGTTGTCGACCGCCTTCGATCGATTACGATTCTTCGATTTCTTGCTAGCATTGAAGGTTGCCGCTTAGCAATTTCCTTAGCAAGAAGCTCGTAGGTGAGAGCTTTCAATGAATTCGCCAATGTGGTGCAATTATGATTAAGTAATCAAGTCTCATACGAGGTTTCACCTCTTCTCGAAATACTTGATCTTATCCGCCTCGGAATGAATGATAGATGAGGCAAACGGAAGAAGTTCACGAAATTTCGGCAATGGCGAGAACATCCTCGTCTGTTGAGGGGTCGGGGGTGAGTAATTCTGACAGCTTGGCCTCTCTGAGTGGGGCCGGATAATATCTCTCCATCATGAGAGTCTTGAACTGTTCCCAAGTACATGATCCTTCGGTGGGCTTCAACGATAACCACCAAGAATGTGCGCTCTTACCCAGGTAGTAAGCCGCAACAGAAACTTTGTGTCCTTCGGGACACTCTACCATAGCAAACAACTTCTCGAAATGCTCGAGCCAATGAATGATATCTGCCGGCTCAGACGAGCCCTCAAAAGTAGGTGGTCTCTGGCGAGAGATATCGCCGATGATATTACTCACATTCCTCTCTTGCCTCTGAGGTGGCGGCGGAGGAGCCTGCTGATTTTGATTGACGGAGTTATGCATTGTCTCCATCAACTGAGCCATCTGGGTCATTTGGGCCATCATGCCCTGCATAACAGCGAGTGGGTCAACCCGGACACCCTCTGACTGAGCCGTGTCCCGGGTACGACTCCCTGATAGTGAATGATCGCGTCCAGGTGAATGAGTGGCAGCGTCGCTCGATGAATTAGCATTATTTATCGCGTTTGCACGTGTATTCACTTGATATCTCGGGATTCGCCCGCTCCACGGCCTCGTCCTCCACGTCCTCTTCTTGCCCTCTCCATCTCAAGTAGGAAAGTCACATGATGATTATATTCACCGCATGAAATATACGTTATGATTATGACATGAGATTATGAAAATGAGCATACGCGCTCTAACACGGTGATTACATGAATGATTAACTGAGGTGACATGATTATCTGATGAAATTATTGAAATGATTATCTTTAATGAGTTAACAAGATTAATGATTCGATCTTCCTAATCAACAACTGAACAATGTATTGAATTGACTGATTAATGTGTTAACCTGACGGTCCTGGTCAAAATGACACTGATGATTGAGGATTGTTAATCGATGAATTATGAATGAATGACTATTGCGTAAATTATACCATGGCATTAGAAATCTTACAATTCTTGGTCTGATTGGCTCGGCATTTGCACAGGTCACACGTGACGCGAAAGTCCAATGATACTAGTCCGATGACGATGATTTCAAATGAGACATGACTTGGAGGGTAGTATTCAAAACCACGCTCCGATACCAACTCTGTAACACCCCAAACTAGGCGGATATTACAAAGGTGAATCCCCGATCGGGACCCACTGTGCAAATGAAAATGATGAATTAAATAATATAATTGTAGTACCGAACCACATTATATTACCAAGTACTCCGATGAGGAGTTTAGGTACATTACACCAGGACAAAACAGAATACTAGTATATTTTATATGGAGATAAAATACACCACCCTGAATAAATAAGCATCTCAAACGGAATTTGCAGCGGAAAATACAATGACGGAAATGACTGAAATGACTGAAATAAACGGAATGACTGGGGCCCCCTACTAGTATCACTGGGACTCGTCGCCGTCAACATGCTCTTCCCGTGCCTTTGCCTTGCCGTGACACGAAAACAAAATCCCAACGGGTCGCCATACGTAACAACAATCCTCAAGAGTTGAAATTACATAATCATGAATTAATCAAGTTATGAAATATTCTTAATTATGAATTACGTCAAGAGGAGTATCATAGTACGCCCGTAGTGTTCTCGTGCAAGTGTACAAGACGGATGACCGGACACACCCGTCCTTGTACCTAATTAGTCTCACGGAGGTAATCGTTACCGTGCACACCCAATGTATCACTCCCAATACATGGCCATCACGTGCCCGACTAAAAATTCCACACATCCGCACTCCGCCACGCAATATGAACCTTAAGGTCATATGAACAAGAATGACCATAATGAATATCAATGAATAATAATAATCCGTCAAAGTCAAGAATGACTCACCGATACGAAAGTGATAATGAAGTGATTGATAGTTTTCAATGAAATGATTGGAACCGCCGTTCCTCGCTAATGAAATGATTATCCGACAATTACAAGTCTCAAAATGATTAATATAATGATGAATGAGTTATGATTATGAATGATCAACAACAAAAGGAATGAATATCCTTTTAACCGAGTAAGAATCAACTTACTCAACACCGGCGACAATTATCCTTCCACGAACAACGCCCTAATTGAGATATCGGTCGCTCGAACAACCTTAAATAATACAATTACCAACAATCCGTTCAATATACGAATCAAACACGAATATAACGAACTCAAAACGTCGATACGATTAAACCAAGTCCATTGAGGTATTAAATCAAACACGTTGCGTCCAAACTCCGATTGTTTACAATCAAACTTCAAAAACCAATATCAAATCCCCGAAGAAGTGTTTCAAAACCAACAAAACATCTTCCAAATGATCAATAATCCGAAATGAATATCCGAAAACGTGATTATAACAACAATTAGTCGAAAATCTCCAATTCCAATTCGATATTCAAGGTGTTCTTGAATAATCCCTCAATAATCCAATGAATCCTTATACAAACTCATAATCATATACATATCCCTTTATATAACATGATTATAACGTCCAAAACATCATATCTCAACATAAAATCGAAGTCCAAGGTGTCGAAGAAATTACCTCTTGAATATCCAACCAATTCGATCCGATGAAAACGTGTAAAATCGACTATCCAAGCTTCCCAAATGATTGAAGGTGATGAAAAATACACACTCAAATGATAATTGGTGAAGAAATCTCTCCCTCAAGTTATTCTCTCTCGGTTGCAGGTGAAGAAGGTGGAAAAAAATGAGCTGAAATGCTCAAAAAACCAATTTATAGGGGTTGACTCGGCCAACAGGCTCGACCGTGCCCGCCTGACACGGTCGTGGCGCGCAGCCGGCCGGCAGGGACTCGACCGTGTCCTGCTTGACACGGTCGAGGCGCGAAGGGGCCTACCGACAGTGACCCGTCCGCGGCGCTCGACAATGACTCGACCGTGTCCCGGAACACGGTCGGGCCTGCGGCGCCGCTACAGAGCTAATCCGAAGAGCTCGACTCGGCCGTGCTGCACGACACGGCCGGGTCCTGAGGCAGACGCCCGCACTATCCGTACGAGTACGGCACGGGCCGTGTAGGACGACACGGCTGAGTTCGTTCGGCAGTGATCGGCCAAAAATGAAAAAAATGAGAGGTTGAGCTAAAACGAACATAACTCTCTCGTCCGACTCGATTGACTCACCGTTTGAACCATTGGAAAGCTAACTCGATGCTCTATAATATTGCAAAGATTTAGAATTTTTGGAGTTACCAAAAATTAATGGTGATCTAACAAAGTCGAACTCATATGAGGAAAGTTGAAACGATGAACAAAAACGATACTCAACTCGAAGTTTATACGAACGGTGAACACGGTGAATGAACATGATTGATGAATGATTATAATTGAGTGAAAATACACTGAGTGACAATTACAGACTGATAATTACTGAATGATAATGACTGAATTACAACCGGGTATTACACGGCGTCGAAGGTCCTGGACAACTGGAAGAGCCAATTCTCCCAACCGAGGGAGTCAGAAGATCCGGAAAAACGAGGTGGATGCATCTTAGTCACCGTCTGAAGCCACTTACTAGCTTCCTCTTCAGGTGTCTCGGGCGGATTCTGGCGTCCACCCTGAGCTATCTGAGCAAGCTGGGCTACTAACTGCTGAAGTACGGCAGTAGCCCCGGCGTCGGCATTATTACCCGACGACACTGAGTGAGAGGCTGAGTCCGCAGAGGACTGAGAAAGTGAGCCCTCTTCATTATCAGCACCCCGACCACGGCCTCGGCCGCGTCCCCTAGCTGGTCTACCACGACGACCTCTCAACATACTAGAGGAAGAATGAAAAGAACAAGATCAGAAAGATTCACAATTGACAAAGTTGGTACCATAATTCACAATCCCGAACAACGCAAGAAAACAAATTACAGGAATATAAGAGTTCGAGGAGACTTACAGCCACGGGTTGCACGAAAAGACGGTAGTATGATGATATTGGGCTCAATGACTGACTCTAATAACGCACTGACAGACCCAAAATTTACTGACAGCCTAGGTATTCAAAACCTAAGCTCCGATACCATAAATGTAACACCCCAATTCACAAATGGGACATTACACGCCGTAGAACCCTCGTGAGGTCTACCAGGCTAACACATGACGCATAAACCACAATGTAATCCCAAATGATGCACTCAAAAAGTAAGTAAGGTCGTGGCCTCGGCCAAATCATTTTAACGGAGTATATGAACATAAGATAAATTCCAATTCATTGCCCACGCAAGGGACTTAAACCAAGTCCAAAAATAAACAGTCTAACTCCATTACTCGACAATGCAATGACAAAACATAAAAGAAAAATACAGACTCGAGCCACATCATCAAGCCAGCCCATCCTTTGCGTGCATGTCCCGTGCCTGCTCCTCAGCCCTCCCGGTACCTGAAATGCATAAGACGCATTTCCCCCATTTAAGGGGTTAGCATTCGAATAGCTAGTGCAAGTACACAATTACACAACATTATATACAAATACGATTTACACAATCATCTCAATCAGATATCATTTGCCATAAATATTCCGGAATACTACATTGGCAATCAAATCAGTTTCCAATCATCACGATATCACAAAATCTCAACCGGTATCCCGTGGCCGTACCCCTTAGTATCGACCCCCAGACATCCCGTCGAACGCTCCGGGTGGGATACCACTTCCGCGGCCGTACCCCTTAGTATCGACCCCCAGACATCCCGTCGGACACTCCGGGTGGAAGTTCAACCACACACGCACCCAAGTTCACTTCCACGGCCGTACCCCTTAGTATCGACCCCCAGACATCCCGTCGGACACTCCGGGTGGAAGGAACGCAACTCACGCACTCGAAAATCACAATTCCTCAATCATTTCGAAAATCACAACATACATAATGAAATGTAATGCATGTACTTGCCTTGAATAAGACGAAATGAAGGAAACACCGAAGGAATAGGTTTTGGTCCGAACAATCCTCCCAAATCCGTTCCTAACACAATAACGGTATACAACAAGTTTCAATAATGCGGAAAGGTAAGGATTAATCCTAATTCTACCCGTTGGGGCAATTCATCGGACACCAAGAGTGCATAGGGAAATGAAATCGGTCAACGGTGTAATAACGAGATTTCATCCCATCAAATAACAAGGAAACCAAGGGTCACGAGTATACTATCAAAATGTAACAACAACATCGGTTAATTTGGATTAAAATACAAGATCACCACCAAACCCTCCCCAAAAACATACTAGGGTTAAAAGAGTTCATACCTCTTGAAGATTCAAGCACTTTAATCCGAAGAACACGTGTTAGATCCACAATCCGAGCTACACGCTCGAAAGGAGATGAAGAAATTTACACAATCAAGTGATAGATGGAGGAAAATCTCCCTCTCAAGCCACTCTCTCTCATACGGTGGAAGGAAAAGGAGAAATGAACTGCATTCGCTGAAAAAAAAACGCTGATATAGCGCTGACCGCAATGTGTGCCGCGGCTCAGCTGAAGTGTGCCGCGGCACAAGGCCAAAATTTGCGCCCAGTGATCGGCAAACCGCTCTGTGTGCCGCGGACCTGTCGAAGTGTGCCGCGGCAATGACTCGGCATTGTGCCGCGGCCCTGCCGGCATGTGCCGCGGCACAGGGTACAGTAGGTTTTGGACGATAAGTGCCACACGGGTGTGCCGCGACCCGGACGAGTGTGCCGCGGCAGTGACTCGGCAGTGTGCCGCGGCCCTGCCGGTATGTGCCGCGGCACACGGTACAGTTTGCTCGTCCAAAAACTGGGCAATGTGTGTGCCGCGGCACACATCCCTTGTGCCGCGGCCCACACCCCCCTTTGGGTCCCAAAATGATGAAAAATGATCCGGGAAGAGAATATAAGCAATAGAAACCGATACTTGGGCAACAATAACACGAAATGGAAGTATGGAGACCCCAAAACGGTCCGAGGTACACTACAAAAATCGAACAAGGAACAAATTCCCTAAACTTATAAGAAATTACAAAAACGGCCCAAACATCCGAAAATCACGATACAACGTCAGATTAATAATCCGAAACTCACAACATGCTCTACACAACCATACGAATTCATGGAAATAGGAAAATGACGAAATCGAACGAGCTTAACGGGAATCGAATTACACATGCGATAAAATATAACTCAAGACGAAATTACGTAAAAACATCATCGAGACTCATCCCAACGGAGAAACTCCAAGAACAAAATAGATTTAGAATTCCAAAACAGTGCCAAGCGAGTTGTCTGAAACGAATATACACCGAAAATAGAAACTACCAAAAATAGAAAACTCGGATATTACACCGACGGGGTCTCGGTAGGGGTCCACGGAGGGGTGGGTCCACGGTTAATTGTGGTGCATTTTACAAATGTGATTTGATTATGGCATTTCCGAAAATGAGTGTTTTTGAATGGTTTTCATGATTGCATGCATCGACTAAGTGTGTAAGAGGTAAGTTGTTCGTTTGTCTTACCTGGCTAGGATGGCACTAGAGTATTTATCGTTTGTGTTTAAACATTGGGTTGTGGATTTTGATGTTGGAAGATGAACCTTGTTGTCGTTCTCGTGTACTGTGAGTTGATGAGATTTGGGGCTAAAATCCCAACGGTTCTGTAAAGGTCATTTTACGGAAAATAAACCTTTGGGGCGGTGACCCCTTTCTTCTTTTGGGTTTTGAAAAGTAGGATTTGATAAATCCTAAATTGTTTTCTATTAAAACTCTCGATGGCATTGTAAACCGTTTTATAAATTGTTTCCCTTGATTTGTGATCTTTCAGTTTTGGAATGTTTTACCCAAACTCTTGCCTCGGGAAGTACTTTCTTGTTATGTTGGAATCTTTGAGGATTCTTGATTGTTATTATTCTTGGAACTTGAATTGTATGGCTCGTATTTGCACTTTGTACTTGCACTAGCAAAACAATGGAGTTTTGCTAACCCCCGAGTATTCGGGGGGTGGATGTTTGTATTGCATTCAGGTTTTGGAGCATAGCACAGGGTCGGCACGAAGGATGATGAAAGATGAACGATACTAATCACACGAGGACCGTTTGATGTTATATTGGTTTAGTTGTATTTTAATTCCGCTGCAGTATTCTTTTCCCGTTGTACGGGAGTGTGTTGTATTCGACCTCTGCGTGGGCAAGTATTGTAATCGAGTTGTATGTTTTTATTGAAAGACCAAATCGGTCTACTGAGTCATTTTAGCCTTAAAGGCATTGTTGAGATGTCCGATGTTGTTACCAGCCTGGTAGATCCTTGAGGAAAGGTTCTACGGCGTGTAATATCCCTGAGCGGATTGGGGGTGTTACATAAATGGTATCAGAGCTTAGGTTGTGGAAACCTAGGCTGTCGGGTCAGTGGTGTCTGTTGAGTTTTTTCTTGTCGGATTTTGTCTGACTGGGTCGTGTCGCGACGCATCGTCTGAGTTTGTTGGTCGTGATTAGTATCGTGGGGCGATCATCATCTTTGTGCGACCTGTGGATGTAAGTCTCCCTTCTTTGTGTTGTGCCTCGTGTGACACGAGCTATTTTTATGATTATTTGTTAAGTGACGGAATCCTCTTATGGATTTTGATTTCTTGATATGTGGTTATTTGACCCTCATATTTCGTTCATATGAGGAGTAGTGTTGCTGGATTGTGCATGTTCGACTTTATTTCTTTTATTCGCTGTGTGAGTTCTTTTGTAATGGCTTTTGTAAGTTTTTGAAATGTTACCATCATCGGCCTTTTTAACGTTTTTGTAAATGGTTTTTAACTTGGTGGGTTCTGGCGTGGGGCCCACGGCGTTATAATGTTCCGTATAATTACCTGGAATTTTTGGGCATTCTAGCCTATTGAATTATCTTTGAAAGCCTTGAGTATCTTAGAAAATAAAATTTGAGACGTACTTTTAAATGGATTGTATTTTCGAGGCGCATACTAGCGCAACTAACTGTTTCAAAATTCTTCTACCTTGAGGACCAAAATATTTTTTTATTTATTTATTCCAGAAATTTTGGAAATGCTTTACTTAGACCCGAGGGTCGAATATTCTGAAAGTTTTTCACTAAAAGAAAAGTGTCCTCATTTTTGTTCAAACGCAAGGTGGTTTTCAAAGTCTCGATAATGATGTTTGTACTACTTTTTGAAAATGTGATACTCAAGATCAACTGGTGTTTCCAAACTGTTTTCAAAAGATGGTTTTCGTTTCTTGTTAAAACCTATCAATTCCCGTTTGCGGTCCGGGGATGTACGTATAATGTTCGCACTTTCGTTAGGGTGTTAACCCCCGAATTGTGATTGAATTGGTGGCATGAACATCGAGGCGTTGCCATGCATTTGTTGTACTAGCCCTCTGTGAGAGGTGTGAACTGGTGTTTACTGTTTATCGCCTCGTGGTGATTTGCGTATTATGTTCCATTGTATCTAGCATCTGTATTTTCGGTATGCCGAGCCGAGGCATTTCAACCGTGATGTGCCGGGGGAATGTAAGTGCAATTTGTCCTTCCTCGCTTGTGACGCTTTTCAAGTGTGGACCCGAGAGACACAGGATCCAGTTTTGCGAGTTGGGTTCTGAGTCTTTCGCGGTGCGAACTTCAGTACAGATATGAGGATCGGCTCTGAGAGGCCCATGGGAGATGTTCCTGTCGTTTGCTTTTTTTTTGTGTTGTCACCTTACTCCCGTTGTTGTGAGTTGCGGGAACGACATATCTTTTATAAGAGGTCGAATGTAATGCCCGTATTGTTTTTGGACTTCTGCATTTCCTCTTCGACTCGCTCGTGTTCGTTGATACTTTCTGAACATGTTCTGTATTTCGGTTCCATCGTTCGAACGAGCTGTTTTGGGTCGATCTGGTTATCGCTATGACTTTTCCGAGTTCGGTTCGATTCTTGTGAACCTTGTTCGGAAGTAACATCTTTTGGTTTTACTAGTTCTTTTATTCAAAGTGGATCGAATTTTGAACTTCTATATTTTCGACTCTGTCGACTCGTTTATGTTCGTTTGACATTTTCTGAGCTTGTCCTGCCTCTTGCTTTTGTTGATCGAACGAGTGTGGTATTATTTCGGAATAACTCGTTTGTCGTTGTGACTTTTCAATTGCTATTCCCTTTCCTGTGGACCTTATGTGAATGCACATCTTGTTGTTTTCACCGGATCATATATTGTCTCGAGTCGAGATGTGAATCTTGGAGTTGTTTGAATTTTATTGTTCTTCGTGATTCGAACATGATTGTTCGATTTTTGTTGTCTCGATCGTTGTGGTTCGATCGTTTGATTGTTTGATTTTTGTTGATCTCGTTTCGTGATTGTTGAACGTTCAGGCTCCTTCGTAATTCCCTTAAGTTCGGGAAATTAGTCTCGTTTTCGATCTCCCAACCCTTGGGCAGTGGAATTCCGTATTTGTTCAGCGATTGGCTCGCGTTTTGATTGATGTACCGTTGGGTCGGTCAATCGTATTGATTTTCGTTCATTGTGTTTTGTGATTGTTCGGATAATCGACTCGATTGTATTATCTATTTGATGACGCTTATCACTTGTTGATTTTATTATGTCTCTACCGGTGGCGTTATGTTAGCCGTCGTGGAGCGTGTTTTCACGCCGTATATTCCTTTGCGTTGCTTGTAACGTTTCGCCGATGGGCGTAGTTACGCGTTTATTGTGTATCTCGTTGAGTTTTCCTGGCGGGATATTGCTTCTCCCTACTTGTTTGAAGTTTCGGGACGAAACTTCTTTTAAGGAGGGTAGTGTGTAATACCCGTAATTTCGATTTCCGGTAATTTCTTTTTTTCGGCGAAAGTCCATTTTGACGACTCGCTCATGACCGTTTCATCATTCCGAGAATGATTAATTCTGCACTTTTTGTCATACGAGTTCGTTTCGGTGTCGTTTTGTTGAGTTCCGTGCCTTTTGGCGACTTTTCCGCACTTGAGTTCGATTCTTGCGAATCTCGTCCGAAACTGCTGTTTCGAGTTTCCCGTAAGTCCGTTTAACTTTGTTAGACGTGTTGTGAACTTCGGTTTGGTTATTCGATCACGTATCGTGATTTTCGGGCGTTTTGGGCCATTTTGTAATTTACCCAAAGTTGTGGGTATCCGCATTCGTATTTGTTGTTTTGACCCTTTTCATGGTCGCGTGCGATAAATTGTTGCATGGTATTTCTTTTCGGATCGATGTTGTTGTCCGAGAGCATTTCATCGTGTTCGTTTCGAGCGTTTTCGGGGATTCTAGATGTCGAGTCTTGGCGGCTAGGCACTGGCCGACCACGTGCGGCAGGTGTAATACCCGTAATTTCGATTTCCGGTAATTTCTTTTTTTTCGGCGAAAGTCCATTTTGACGACTCGCTCATGACCGTTTCGTCATTCCGAGAATGATTAATTCTGCACTTTTTGTCATCCGACTTCGTTTCGGTGTTGTTTTGTTGAGTTCCGTGCTTTTTGGCGGCTTTTCCGCACTTGAGTTCGATTCTTGCGAATCTCATTCGAAACTGCTGTTTCGAGTTTCCCGTAAGTCTGTTTAACTTTGTTAGACGTGTTGTGAACTTCGGTTTGGTAATTCGATCACGTATCGTGATTTTCGGGCGTTTTGGGCCATTTTCGTAATTTCTCAAAGTTTGGGGTAATTACTTTCCGTTGTCGAATTTCGAGCCTTCGGGTAGCCGGAATCGTGTGTTATCTTAGTGCTTGAATTCGTCTTTGCGAGTACTTCGTAACCGTATCTTCGATTCGTATTCAGGTTCGCTCGGTCGTTCGGCCGTCGTTCGGGGCCTGTAAGATCGCCGAGTTACGGCCGGTAGTGCTCGGCGGTTACGTACGTAAGGCCCTGGCCGGTTACGTACGTAACGGGCCGGCAGATTTGGGGCAGCGACTCGGTTACGTACGTAAGCCTTGGCCGGTTACATACGTAACCCTGCCGGCAGGCAGCCTATTTAAGGCCCTGCAGTCGTTTTTTTCGCCATTTTCTCCTTCTTCTCCTTCTCTTCCGCGGCTGGGGTTGTTCTTATTATGGAGCCATGTTGTTGGGCAACAAATCCACGAAGTTCTAGAGGTTTTATCATCGATTAATCATCCATTATCATCTTTTGATCCAGCGAATCAAGGTAATCTCTTCCTAGAACCGTAAATTCTTGAATTTGGGGATTTTTGTGTTTTTGTCCGATTCGTTCTGTATTGTTGATTAATTCATGTTGGGTATGATTAATCTTGGTAGTACTCTTGTGTTTAACATCATTTAGTCCATCGTTCTTCGTCGAATCAAAGTATAATTCTTGATTTCATTCGAATCGACTTTTAGGGGGATTTGTTCTCGATCTCGTTTTTCATCCGTTTTTGATGGATCGATTGTGGTTAAATGATGTTGTTAAACACATTCTATGGATTTTATATCCATATTTCAACTTGGAATTTCGTTTTCGTGTTTTGTCGGGACGAATCGTGTTCTTGGCCGTTTTGGGGGAAACACTTGATTTTTTGTCATTCGTTCTTTGAATTCAGCAGCTTTGGGTCGCACTTTGGAATTCATTTTCGTTGTTATATTTGTCTTTCGTAGTTTATTGTCGCGAGTTGGCGTTCGGTGGAGTCGGCGGGTTCGTAGTCGGTTCGTGCCAACCTACTTCGGTCGATTCTCCGTGTTGATCTTATTCGAGGCAAGTATCTTGCCCATACATTACGTGTCTTGTGGATATAATGGTTGCTAAGTGTCGATATGTGCTAAATAAATATCTATAACCATTTTTCAAAAGAATCGGTATATTTACCATGCTAAGTGTCGATATGTGCTAAATAAATATCTATAACCATTTTTCAAAGGAATCGGTATATTTACCATCATGGTTTTCGTAAAGGTGAACCGTGTGTGTCGGGAATTAATATGCTTAGTTGGATATGTGTGCTAGTGACGAGTATAGGATCACCTTACTTTCGTGTGATGTCATTATGTATGATTATGGCGTCGGTAAATGTAAAGTGTAATTCTCTTGTGAAATTATGTGCTTGGAGTCACGTGGTTATGGATGAATATGTGAGTTTCTGTGATATTGGTTATGTCGTTCGGTGCTGTTGAGATCTTGAGCTCCCTTGTGAATTGATATAGTTTTGGGTCGTGAGTACATGTTGGATAATGTGGCCATTCTAGCAAGGTACCTCGACTATATATATTTTGTGTGTTTGACCTTTGAGAGTTGTGGTTTTGTAATATGTGAGTTGTTACTCTTCCACCTGGGGATGGCATGTGGCCTCTGGGGGCCGATACTAATGGGTACGGCCACGGAAGTGGACTTGGGTGCGTGTGTTGATGTTCTTCCACCTGAGGACGGTTCGACGGGACCTCTGGGGGCCGATACTAATGGGTACGGCCGCGGAAGTGGTTTCCCACCTGGGGACCGTCCGACGGGGCCTCTGGGGGCCAATACTAATGGGTACGGCCACGGGTTACCAAGTGCGGTTTCTGTGATATTGATGTTTATGTTTTGATGATTAATTGTGATATGTCCGGAGTATCACAATGCCTTACGCTCGGGGTCGAGATACAATATATATCGAGTCTTGGTGTTTGGCTAGAATGGCATAAGAATAACGTGTTATGTGTAATGTGTCCTTGTAAGTGAATTGCAGTGGATGATTGGGTCATAGGCCCTGTGTTTTGTGATCGAAATGGTCGGGCCGTGGACCCCGTGTTTTGTTAACGGATTTATATTTTGGAAAATGAACTTTGGGGCTGTTACCCTAAATGGCTTTCGATAAATTAAGAACTTTTCAATTTCTAATGTTTTCAAAACTCCAGAGATTTGGAAATGTTTTCAAAGTGCTTACTTGCTTCGTTTCTACTTTCAAGACTTGAACTATTTTTTTTACTAAATAAATATCGGGAAGTCTTTCATTGTATTCTCGGAATGTGCTGTGTATGGCTCGTTTTGCACTTTATACTTGCACTAGCGAAACAGTGGAGTTTTGCTAACCCCCGGGTAATCGGGGGGTGGATATCTGTATTGTGTCCAGGTAAATGCAGGTTTCCGGGAGCAAGACACAGGATCGGTACGAGGGATGATGAAAGACGAATGATACTAATCACACGAAGGCCAGTTTTGGGTTCAGTTAGTCAGAGCCCTTTGTATTGTCTTTTCCGCTGCCGTATTGCATATGTTTTGAAGTATTTTACCCTTGCGTGGGTATGAGTCTGGATAGGGTTATGTATTTTTGATTTTTAAGACATTGATAAAAGACCAAATCGGTGTAATGTTTTGTGATTATGCCTTGTCGGCATGTAATGTATTATGTTGTTTCGATGTTTAGCCTGGTGGATCCTCACGGAGGGGGTCTGCGGCGTGTAATATTCCCGGTTAGGTTCTGGGGATGTTACATTTATGGTATCGGAGCTTAGGTTGAGGAAACCTAGGCTGTCGGGTCGAGTTATGTGTTGTTGAGTCTTGTATTGTCAGATTTTGTCTGACTGAGTCGTGTCGCGACGCGTCGTTTGGAATGTCGACCGTGATTAGTATCAGGGTGCAGCCATCATCTTCGTGCGACCTGTGGATGTAAGTCTTCCTTCTTTGTGTTGTGCCTCGTGTGACACGAGCTATTTTTATGATTATTTGTTAAGTGACGGAATCCTCTTATGGATTTTGATTTCGTGATATGTGATTATTTGACTCTCATATTTCGTTCATATGAGGAGTAGTGTTGCTGGATTGTGCATGTTGAACTGTATTTCTTTTATCCGCTGCGTGAGTTCTTTTGTAATGACTTTCGGTATTTTACCGACTGAGTTTTATTTCGAAAAACGATTCCCTTAACCGAGTTTTTGGCATTATGGCCTTGATCGTTTTGTCGAAATTCTTACGACGGTATTTAGTACTTTGTAAATGGCTTTTGTAAGTTTTTGAAATATTACCGTCATCGGCCTTTTTGGCGTTTTTGTAAATGGTTTTTAGCCTGGTGGGTTCCGGCGCGGGACCCACAGCGCTATATTGTTCCGTGTATTTACCTGAAATTTTTGGGCATTCTAGCCCATTGAATTATCTTTGAAAACCTTGAGTATCTTAGAAAATAAATTCGAGACGTACTTTTAAAATGAATTATTTTCTCGTGGTACATCCAAGGTGCCACAATATGTTTCAAAATTCTTCTACCTCGAGGACCAAAATGTTTTGAGATATTTTCAATGTTTTAGAAACACTTTTACTTAGACCCGAGGGTCGAATATTCTGAAATTTTTCCACTAAGAGAAAGTGTCCTCATTTTTATCAAATGCGAAATGGTTTTCCAAAGTCTCGATAATGGTGTTTGTACTACTTTTTGTAAAATGATACTCAAGATCAACTGGTGTTTCCAAACTGTTTTCAAAAGGTGATTTTCGTTTTTAAAACCCATCATTTCCTGCTTGTGGTCGGAGAAAGTGTGTATGATGTTGGTATTGTTGTTAGGGTGTTAGCCCTCCGAATTGTGATTGAATTGGTGGTGTGAACGTTGAGTCGTTCACCACACAAATGTTTTGTTAGCCCTTTTGGGAGGTGTGATGACGATCTTTAATGTTGTCATTTCGTGGTGGCTTGCGTGTTATCGCTCCTATGTGAGCTGTTAAAGCTTGGGATTGTACGTTTGTGTACATGTGTGATTGTTTCATGATGTTTGTAATTATGTGCTGGTTATTGTTCGGGCCGTTGAGGTCGCCGAACGATACCGTCGTTGCTGTAGTATTTGTGTGTGTATTACTTTACGATGGTAATCGTTGTGTATGATATGTATTATGATTCTTTGTTGTGCTGAGTTGGCATCTCCGCTATGTTGTTTTGCGACGTTATGCCCCATTGTATCAAGCATTTGTATTTTCGGTATGCCAAGCCGAGGCGTTTCAACCGTGATTTGCCGGGGCATGCACGTGTAAATTGTCCTTCTCATCCGTAACGCGTTTCAGGTGCGGACTCGTGGGACACCGAATTCAGTTTTGCGAATTGGCTATCGAGACTTTCGGAGTTCGCGCTTCAGCACAGTTATCAGAATCGGCTTTGAGAGGCCTTCGAAGGATGTTTCTGTCGGTTGCTTGTTGTGTCGTCACCTTGATTTCGTTGTTGTGAGTTACGGGGACGACACTTCTTTTAGAAGAGGTCGAATGTAATACCCGTATTGTTTTTGGACTTCTGCATTTCCTCTTTCTCAGGTCTATCGACTCGCTCGTATTCGTTGATACTTTCTGAGCTTGTTCTGTATTTCAGTTTCATCGTTCCAACGAGCTATAATCTTGTTTTGGGTCGATCTGGTATCGCTGTGAGTTTTCCGAGTTCGGTTCGATTCTTGTGAACCTTGTTCGGAAGTAACATCTTTTGGTTCTACTAGTTCTTTTATTCGAAGTGGATTAGATTTGGAACTTCTGTATTTTCGACTCTGTCGAATCGTTTATGTTCGTTAACATTTTCTGAGCTTGCCCTGTCCCTTACTTTTGTTAATCGAACGAGGGTGGTATTGTGTTGGAATTACTCGTTTCTCGTTGTGACTTTTCAATTGCTATTCCCTTTCGTGTGGATCTTATGTGGGTGCACATCTTGTTGTTTTCACCGGATCATGTTTTGTCTCGAGTCGAGATGTGAACCTCAGAGTTGTCGATTGAACCTTATTGTTCTTCGTGATCCGAACATGATTGTTCGATTTTTGTTGTCTCGATCGTTGTGGTTCGATCGTTTGATTGTTCGGTTTTTGTTGACCCCATTTCGTGATTGTTGAGCGTTCAGACTCCTTCCTAATTCCCTTAAATTCGATAAATTTGTCTCGTTTTCGATCTTCCAACCCGTGGGCGGTAGAATTCCGTATTTCTTCAGCGATTGGCTCGCGTTTTGATTGATGTACCATTGGGTTGGTCTAGCGTATTGATCTTCGTTCATTGTATTTTGTGATTGTACGGATAACCAACTTGATTGTATTATCTGTTTGACGACATCTGTCACTTGTTGGTTTTATTATGTCTCTATCGGTGGCGTTGTGTTGGTCGTCGTGGAGCGTGTTTTCACGTCGTATGTTCCTTTGCGTTTCTTGCAGCGTTTCGCCGTCGGGCGCGAGTTTTCGGTTTTTGTGTATCTCGTCGAGTTTTGCTGGCGGGATATTGCTTCTCCCTACTTGTTTTAAGTTTCTGGACGAAACTTCTTTTAAGGAGGGTAGTGTGTAATACCCGTAATTTCGATTTCCGGTAATTTCTTTTTTTTCGGCGAAAGTCCGTTTTGACAACTCGCTCATGACCGTTTCGTCATTCCGAGAATGATTAATTCTTCACTTTTTGTCATCCGACTTCGTTTCGGTGTTGTTTTGTTGAGTTCCGTGCTTTTTGGCGACTTTTCCGCACTTGAGTTCGATTCTTGCGAATCTCGCTCAAGCTATTTGTTTGAGTTTCCCGTAAGTCCGTTTAACTTTGTTAGACGTGTTGTGAACTTCAGTTTGGTTATTCGATCACGTATCGTGATTTTCGGGCATTTTGGGCCATCTTCGTAATTTCCCAAAGTTTGGGGTAATTACTTTCTGTTGTCGAATTTCGAGCCTTCGGGTGGTCGGAATCGTGTGTTCTCTTAGTGCTCGAATTCGTCTTTGTGAGTACTTCGTAACCGTATCTTCGATTTGTATTCAGGTTCGGGTTTCGGGGTCGTTTGGGCCCAGGCCGGCACTGGCCGAGTTACGGCCGGTAGTGCTCGGCAGTTACGTACGTAAGGCCGGTTACGTACGTAAGGCCCTGGCCGGTTACGTACGTAACGGGTCGGCAGATTTGGGGCAGCGACTCGGTTACGTACGTAAGCCTTGGCCGGTTACGTACGTAACCCTGCCGGCAGGCAGCCTATTTAAGGCCTTGCAGTCGTTTTTTTTCGCCATTTTCTCCTTCTTCTCCTTCTCTTCCGCGGCTGGGGTTGTTCTTATCATGGATCCATGTTGTTGGGCAACAAATCCACGAAGTTCTAGAGGTTTTATCATCGATTAATCATCCGTTATCATCCTTTGATCCAGCGAATCAAAGTAATCTCTTCCTAGAACCCTAAATTCTTGAATTTAGGGATTTTTGTGTTTTTGTCCGATTCGTTCTGTATTGTTGATTAATTCATGTTGGGTATGATTAATCTTGGTAGTACTCTTGTGTTTAACATCATTTAATCCATCGTTCTTCGTCGAATCGAAGTATAATTCTTGATTTCATTCAAATCGACTTTTAGGGGGATTTGTTCTCGATCTCGTTTTTCATCCGTTTTTGATGGATCGATTGTGGTTAAATGATGTTGTTAAACACATTCTATGGATTTTATATCCATATTTTGTAATACCCGAGATTTCTGTTATGTAGTTGGAACTTGTGATATTGTAATAATTGTACTTTTTATGAGTACTATTCTCCGTAGTTCATAATCCGGTGCCATCGAGCATATAATTTCGTGTATGTGATTTTAATGGTTGAATTCTGTGCATGTAGCGCACGCTACAGGCTACGGGTAGCGTACGCTAACATGGTTTCATAGCGTACGCTACCTAGTGTAATTAGCGCACGCTACGCGTGGTCAAATTGATTGAGACGCGCGGTAGGTGAGATCTGGCCGGGGGACCCTTGTCGGATCCTGTCGAATGTATCTGGACGGCTTTCGGGAAAAGCCGAGTCAACGCCTTAGCGCACGCTAGAGGTCTATGCGTAGCGCACGCTAAGTGCCGAGTACAGTATAGACTGTGAGCCGTTAGCGCACGCTACGGACAGTGTATAGCGCGCGCTAATAGCTATTTATTATAAATAGGACAGCATCCTATTCGTGAATTCAGTCTTTTCTTCCCCCATAACCCGAACTCTTGCACTTGAAACATTAATCCATTTGTCTTAAACACTCCATATCAACCTCCTAGTTCGAGATTTAAGATCATATATCATTGGAGATTGGTGTTCGAGCCTTGGGTGTTGGATTGCTTCATTTTCCTCCGTGTTCTTCACTACTTTGAGGTAGGTGATTCTTCACCAATGATTAGTAATGTTCATGAGGAAGTTTGAATCATGTTTGGATAGCAAGTATCTCGTTTTTATCGGTCATCACATGTTAGAAGGATACTTTTGACGTATCGGTACTAGATGTCGAATGAACCTTTGAACCATCTTATTATAAGGACTCCTAAGCATGTTTAAATCGATTTATGATCAAGTAATCGGACTTTACCCAGTTGATACGTTGTATACGTTGGAATCATGTGGTTTGGAACGTAAGACGATGGAACTTAGATTATTTCTTGAAGATCGTGGAGAAATTGTGATATCAAGATAACTATCCGTATATTGGTGTTTCATAATCATAAATCTTCCAGAAACCTTATTAGCATGTTATGCCCGAGGATAACTTGTAATATCACCATAGGGTTCATGAGTTCTTCATCATTCAACTCAGTTTTCGGTTCATAGTATTCTGCCATGCAAGATTAGCGCACGCTAACATGTGTGAATTAACGTGCGCTATCGAGGTTCGGTTTTCGCACAGAACGTACGTAGCGTACGTTATGAGGCGCGAAGTCAGGCGCGATTTGTGGCTAGCGCCGCGCTAGTCCTATACGATAGCGTACGCTAACGATTGACTTAGCGCCGCGTTACGTATAGTACGTAGCGCGCGCTAAGCAATCCAGCACTTGTTTAGTTGAGCTTTTCGGCCGTATGTCGAATTGTTCCGCCAATGTTCTACTCGAGAAGATTTGAATATCGTTCCTTTTGTTAAGGTTCGAGCTTGTTACGTTGATCGGAGGCGGCCTTCGAGTGCGTCGAGAGCATTGAAGTATATCATTCTTGCCATCTTCGAGGCAAGTATCGTGATATGTTAATATCGGTATTTTTGGAGTATACGTATGATTATGCATGTTGTTGAACATGATATTTACTTCGTTGATTTGTCATGATATTCGTTGTATATTGTTTATATGTTCATGTTGATGAACATAATGATTTGGCATATGTGTATGCATGAGTTGTGTTTGTATACGTTGTACGATCTATGCTGAGGGCGCTGGATCGGATGTCCACCTCGTGTTGGTCCGACGGGATCATCTTGGGATCTAGGCTGAGGGCGCTGGATCATTGGACGGGTTATTTCCACCTCGTGTTGGTCCGACGGGATCATCTTGGGATCTATGCTGAGGGCGCTGGATCATTGGAATACCCATGCTGTGTAATTGAATCTTGTAGATTCGCATTGTCGGGTTCCGGTAGCGGAAGCCCGTGTGATATGTCTTGTTGTGTTTTGTTGATGCATATTCGAATTGTTTAAGTACGATACTTGTACTAGCATTGTTTTGCTAACCCCTTCGGGGGTGGACATTTGTTTTGATGTTCAGGTAGCCAAGGAGCAGGGAAACAGCCACAGTACCGACGTGACGACGAAGGGGTTCAGTGATGTTTATTGTTATTGGAGATTTGTTGTCTTGGTTTGGTTTTTTGTACTCTAGTACGTGTGTCCTTTGATATTAATTCGATATGGTTGTATTAATTATCCGTTAAACCAGTTGTACGTTTTCTTAAACTCGAATTTCCGCAGTATTGACGTCTTATTTTCACTTTCCTTTTTAATTAGCCTTGTAAATCCTTATTTAAAGGGTTTACGTATTGTAATTATTCCGATTATCTCGGGGTGTTACGAGAATATGGTATCGGAGCTAAGATTTATGGATATCTTGGCAATCGGGTTTTATTTGGGTGCATTTACGTTATTTGATTTACGGGTTGTTTGTAACATCCTTTGTTCACCAAGTCGTCATGTGGACCGTGGTTGTAAGTCTCTTAATCTCTTATACTACCGTTTTACTTAATTCTTGTTTTGTGAGTATTGACGGACTTTATTTCAAAATTTTGTTCGTATATTGAGAAATTTCGTTTACGGTATGTTGAGAGGAGGTCGTGGACGACGCGGTCGTGGACGCGGACGTGGTAATATGAGACATGAGGATTCCGCAACTACCCCGAAATATCGGCTAGTCGAACCGATTCCCATTCGGAGGCGGCAAGGATCGGCGAATGATGACGCAAATCCGAACATGCCGGGAGTGCTTCAACAGTGGTGGCGCAGATAAACCGATTCGCCCAGTCGTTGATCGCATGCGAGCAATGATGGGACAGCAGCACCATGAGGATAACCGAGACAGATGGCTTGCCGAGGTGGTTAAATTGCACCCGCCAAAATTTGACTGGATCTGTGAGGCACTTACTTGGGATCACCGGCTCAAGGAATTGGAAAAGATATTCGCGGGTCTTAAGCGTCCCGAGGACCGGAAGGTTCCCATTGCCCGGTATTTTCCGACCGGGAGGCCTTTGACCGTGGGAGGCTATTCGACCGAGAACCATAATGCGGATTGACGGAATTCAAACAAATGATGGAAGCACGTATTGTCCTCGTCCGGTTAGAGAGGCGAAGATCCGAGAGTTTTTCTCACCACAGAGTTCGGAGGCATCTGTGATGATGTAATTAAAACCTTTAATCATCACCGACTTGTGTGCGACACTTGGTCGAACGGAGGCGAAAAGATTTTTCATTTTGATATGCGGATGAAGCGGAGATTCAACAAGACATGTCCGGATTCGAGTGTACTACGTTGCGGCAGTACCAAGACAAAGCGGCCTACGACATGAAAGAGGCGGCGGTGGAGAAATCGGTAGAGGCAAAGAAGCGAGAAGGTGACCTAAGCTTTGCGAGAAAACAAGAGTGGTGGGGCCCGCAAGGGCCAGCCTTCCTTTATTCGGCTAGAAACCTCCACATCCTTCTAAAGGCGGAAAGAAGTTAGGACTGACATCGTGATTTCGGACGCATCAAGGAAATGCTACAATTGTGGTCGAGCCGGGCATATTCGACGAGATTGCCCCGCATCTTCTGTGACTTGTTACGATTGTGGGCAAGAAGGGCACCGTGCGGCCTTCTGTGGAGCCGCTACTAGATCTGTTGGCACCCGCACTCCGGCACCGGTTCCTAAGGAGATAAGTGTGAACCAGACACAGCAGAGTGTATTTCAGCAGCAGAACGCTGGGAAGAGGGAGACATCCAGTGCTGGGTCCGTTCCTCCGCGCCTGTACGAAATGAGGAGATCTGACGACCAGAACACTGCTGTTGCATCAGGTACGATTCAGATCCTTTTGCAACTAGTTAGTGTTTTGTTCGATTCGGGAGCTACGCATTCTTTTATATCTTTGAACTGTGTTAATCGTTTGAACATCTCGTGCTTGTATAATTGTGAACCTTATGTTGTGGGATTACCGAGCGGAGAGAAAATTGTGGGAACACTAGAAGCTAGGGATTTCCCAGTATCTATAGAAGGGAGAGATTGGCCATCGAATCTTATTGTAGTTGACATATGCGGTGACGATTTAATTCTCGGAGATGATTGGCTCAACCGTTATGGAGCTGTGTTGAATTACCGAGAGAGAGTCATTTCCATCATTGCTGATGACGGATCTGAACACTTATTCCGAGGATGGAGACCGGAAGCTCGGGAAATTGATCAAGGCAATGAAAGTGTGAAATTATCAAGGGGGATGTCACGGACTTTGGTGCTATGCCATGAGGAAAGAGGAAGGAATAGAGCTCTCGTCTATTTCAGTTGTGAATGAGTTCTCAGATGTATTTCCTGACGAGCTACCCGGGTTACCCCCGCAAATAGAAGTGGAATTCACCATCGAATTAGAGCCTGGAGCAACCCCTATTTCCAGGGCACCATACCGCATAGCGCCAACCGAGATGTATGAACTCAAGAAGCAACTGGAGGAATTGTTACAGAAAGGCTATATTCAACCGAGCGTTTCCCCTTGGGGAGCGCCCGTTCTCTTTGTCCGGAAGAAAGACGGATCTCTCCGACTGTGTATTGATTACAGGGAGCTTAACAAGATGACGATCAAGAATAAGTATCCTATACCTCGGATCGACGACTTGTTTGATCAACTGCAAGGGGCGAGGGTATTCTCGAAGATTGACTTGCGATCAGGATACCACCAATTGAGAATTAAGGAATCGGACATACCAAAATCTGCTTTCAGATCCCGGTACGGGCATTATGAATTTGTGGTGATGCCATTCGGACTTACCAATGCTCCTGCGGTGTTTATGCAATTGATGAATCGGATATTCTTGGAATACTTGGATAAATTTGTGGTCGTTTTCATTGACGACATTTTGATATATTCGAGGGACGCAGAGGAGCACGCTGATCATTTACGTGTGGTTTTGAGCACCTTGAGAAAGGAACAGCTATATGCAAAATTTGCTAAATGCGAGTTCTGGCTTAAGGAAGTAACCTTCCTTGGGCATGTGATATCCGCCGATGGAGTTCAAGTGGACCCGAAGAAAGTCGAAGCAATCTTGGAATGGGAAACTCCTAAGAACGTGAAGGAAGTCCGAAGCTTCTTAGGACTAGCTGGATATTATCGCCGCTTTGTAGAGGGATTTTCCAAAATTGCTCGTCCGCTCACTCAGCTGTTACAGAAAACTCAAAAGTTCACGTGGAATGAGAAATGCCAGGCTGGTTTTGACGAACTTAAAGAGAGACTAACGACAGCACCTATATTAGCGCTGCCAGAAGGAACTGATGGATTCATGGTATACAGCGACGCTTCAAATCAGGGTTTGGGTTGTGTGTTGATGCAGAAGGATAAGGTGATTACTTATGCTTCTCGGCAGTTGAAACCGTACGAAGTTAATTATCCGACTCATGATCTGGAGCTAGCAGCTGTGGTTTTTGCTTTGAAAATTTGGCGACATTATCTGTACGGCACTCATTGTCAGATCTTTACGGATCATAAGAGCCTCAAATACATTTTCAGTCAGAAGGAATTAAACATGAGGCAGAGAAGGTGGCTGGAATTGATTAAGGATTACGACTTAGAGATTCTCTATCATCCGGGGAAAGCAAATGTAGTAGCCGATGCATTGAGCCGTAAACCTGTTTCTCTTCGAGTGTTGGAAGCACTTACATCCCAAACCAGTATTCAACGGGAACTGATCCGCGAAGGGATTGAAGTATGGGTACCAGGAATCCAAGGACGACTGTATGTGATGGAACTGACTTCATCACTAGTCGAGAAGATCAAGTCCAAGCAGTTGGGCGATTCCCTGATCCTTCGATTATGTGATGAAGTAAAGAAAGGAAAAGCCCCAGGATTCATGATACAGGATGATGGAGTTCTGAGATTTCAAAGTCGACTTTGCGTTCCCGATAATGATGATTTGAGACGAACTATTCTGAAAGAAGCTCATAGCACGCCCTATTCTATTCACCCGGGCAGCAGTAAGATGTATAAGGATCTTAAACAAAACTTCTGGTGGGGGAATATGAAGAAGGACGTAGCAGAGTACGTTTCGAAGTGTTTGACTTGTCAGCAGGTTAAGATTGAACATCAGTGACCTGCCGGGATGTTAAAGCCACTTCCGATCCCTGAATGGAAGTGGGAGGACATTTCGATGGATTTCATCACAAGTATGCCAAGGACTAGAGCAGGAATGAACATGATTTGGGTCGTAGTTGATCGACTAACCAAGTCGGCTCATTTCCTAGGAATCAAGGATACATGGGGACCCGAGAGATTGGCACGAGTGTTTGTTGCGGAGATAGTCAGATTGCATGGGACGCCGAAGACCATTATTTCGGATCGAGATGGTCGTTTCGTGTCGCACTTCTGGAAAGCAGTTCACAAGGCTTTGGGGACTGAGCTCAACTTTAGCACAGCTTATCATCCCCAAACAGACGGTCAGTCCGAAAGGACTATTCAAACTGTAGAAGACATGCTTAGAGCTTGTGCGTTGGATTGGTCAACTGATTGGGAAGTTCACTTGCCCTTGATCGAATTCACTTACAATAACAGTTGGCACGCTTCTATCAAGATGGCACCATTTGAAGCTTTGTACGGGAGGAGATGCCGATCGCCTCTGTGTTGGGATGATTCTTCGGATCTGATCGGGACGGAACCAGAATTGATTATTCAGACTCAAGAGAAAATAGCTTTGATTCGAGAGAGACTATTGACTGCCCAGAGTCGACAGAAGTCTTATGCCGATGTACGTCGTCGTCCTCTAGAGTTCGACGTTGGGGATCATGTGCTATTGAAGGTGTCTCCTACACGAGGGATTTTCCGTTTTGGGAGGAGAGGCAAGCTTAGTCCGAGATATATCGGACCATTTGAGATCCTAGATAGAGTTGGGGATTTAGCGTACAGGTTGGCCTTACCGCCATCGCTGAGTCATGTTCACAATGTGTTTCACGTATCCCAACTGCGGAAGTATGTACCGGACCCCAGTCACGTCATTGATTTCGACGAGATCGAGATAGCTAATGATGGCACATTCGAAGAGAGACCTGTCAAGATACTTGAGAGCCGGATCAAACAATTGAGGAATAAACCAATACATTTGGTTAAAGTACAATGGTCACGACATGGAGTCGAAGAGGCCACTTGGGAAACGGAGGACGGTATGAAGGCTAAATATCCGGAGTTGTTTTCATCCTAAGTTTCGGGACGAAACTTCTTCTTAGGGAGGAAGGATGTAATACCCGAGATTTCTGTTATGTAGTTGGAACTTGTGATATTGTAATAATTGTACTTTTTATGAGTACTATTCTCCGTAGTTCATAATCCGGTGCCATCGAGCATATAATTTCGTGTATGTGATTTTAATGGTTGAATTCTGTGCATGTAGCGCACGCTACAGGCTACGGGTAGCGTACGCTAACATGGTTTCATAGCGTACGCTACCTAGTGTAATTAGCGCACGCTACGCGTGGTCAAATTGATTGAGACGCGCGGTAGGTGAGATCTGGCCGGGGGACCCTTGTCGGATCCTGTCGAATGTATCTGGACGGCTTTCGGGAAAAGCCGAGTCAACGCCTTAGCGCACGCTAGAGGTCTATGCGTAGCGCACGCTAAGTGCCGAGTACAGTATAGACTGTGAGCCGTTAGCGCACGCTACGGACAGTGTATAGCGCGCGCTAATAGCTATTTATTATAAATAGACAAAGACATCCTATTCGTGAATTGATCTTTTCTTCCCCATAACCCGAACTCTTGCACTTGAAACATTAATCCATTTGTCTTAAACACTCCATATCAACCTCCTAGTTCGAGATTTAAGATCATATATCATTGGAGATTGGTGTTCGAGCCTTGGGTGTTGGATTGCTTCATTTTCCTCCGTGTTCTTCACTACTTTGAGGTAGGTGATTCTTCACCAATGATTAGTAATGTTCATGAGGAAGTTTGAATCATGTTTGGATAGCAAGTATCTCGTTTTTATCGGTCATCACATGTTAGAAGGATACTTTTGACGTATCGGTACTAGATGTCGAATGAACCTTTGAACCATCTTATTATAAGGACTCCTAAGCATGTTTAAATCGATTTATGATCAAGTAATCGGACTTTACACAGTTGATACTTAGTATACGTTGGAATCTTGTGGTTTGGAACGTTAGACGATGGAACTTAGATTATTTCTTGAAGATCGTGTATAAATTGTGATATAAAGATAACTATCCGTATATTGGTGTTTCATTATCATAAATCTTCCAGAAACCTTATTAGCATGTTATGCCCGAGGATAACTTGTAATATCACCATAGGGTTCATGAGTTCTTCATCATTCAACTCAGTTTTCGGTTCATAGTATTCTGCCATGCAAGATTAGCGCACGCTAACATGTGTGAATTAACGTGCGCTATCGAGGTTCGGTTTCGCACGTAACGACGTAGCGCACGTTATGAGGCGGCCGAGTCGATCGCCAGTTTGTGGCTAGCGCACGCTAGTCCTATACGATAGCGTACGCTTGATTGACTTAGCGCCGCGTTACGTATAGTACGTAGCGCGCGCTAAGCAATCCAGCGACTTGTTTAGTTGAGCTTTTCGCCGTAGGTCGAATGTTAGGCCATTGTTCGACTCGAGATGATTTGTATATCGTTCCTTTTGTTAAGGTTCGAGCTTGTTACGTTGATCGGAGGCGGCCTTCGAGTGCGTCGAGAGCATTGAAGTATATCATTCTTGCCATCTTCGAGGCAAGTATCGTGATATGTTAATATCGGTATTTTTGGAGTATACGTATGATTATGCATGTTGTTGAACATGATATTTACTTCGTTGATTTGTCATGATATTCGTTGTATATTGTTTATATGTTCATGTTGATGAACATAATGATTTGGCATATGTGTATGCATGAGTTGTGTTTGTATACGTTGTACGATCTATGCTGAGGGCGCTGGATCGGATGTCCACCTCGTGTTGGTCCGACGGGATCATCTTGGGATCTAGGCTGAGGGCGCTGGATCATTGGACGGGTTATTTCCACCTCGTGTTGGTCCGACGGGATCATCTTGGGATCTATGCTGAGGGCGCTGGATCATTGGAATACCCATGCTGTGTAATGGAATCTTGTAGATTCGCATTGTCGGGTTCCGGTAGCGGAAGCCCGTGTGATATGTCTTGTTGTGTTTTGTTGATGCATATTCGAATTGTTTAAGTACGATACTTGTACTAGCATTGTTTTGCTAACCCCTTCGGGGGTGGACATTTGTTTTGATGTTCAGGTAGCCAAGGAGTAGGGAAACAGCCACAGTACCGACGTGACGACGAAGGGGTTCAGTGATGTTTATTGTTATTGGAGATTTGTTGTCTTGGTTTGGTTTTTTGTACTCGAGTACGTGTGTCCTTTGATATTAATTCGATATGGTTGTATTAATTATCCGTTAAACCAGTTGTACGTTTTCTTAAACTCGAATTTCCGCAGTATTGACGTCTTATTTTCACTTTCCTTTTTAATTAGCCTTGTAAATCCTTATTTAAAGGGTTTACGGCGCTGTAATTATTCCGATTATCTCGGGGTGTTACATATTTCAACTTGGAATTTTGTTTTCGTGTTTTGTCGGGACGAATCGTGTTCTTGGCCGTTTTGGGGGAAACACTTGATTTTTCGTCATTCGTTCTTTGAATTCAGCGGCTTTGGGTCGCACTTTGGAATTCATTTTAATTGTTATATTTGTCTTTCGTAGTTTATTGTCGCGAGTTGGCGTTCGGTTGAGTCGGCGGGTTCGTAGTCGGTTCGTGCCAACCTACTTCGGTCGATTCTCCATGTTGATCTTATTCGAGGCAAGTATCTTGCCCATAAATTACGTGTTTTGTGGATATAATAGTTGCTAAGTGTCGATATGTGCTAAATAAATATCTATAACCATTTTTCAAAAGAATCGATATATTTACCATGCTAAGTGTCGATATGTGCTAAATAAATATCTATAACCATTTTTCAAAAGAATCGGTATATTTACCATCATGGTTTCCGTAAAGGTGAACCGTGTGTGTTGGGAATTAATATGCTTAGTTGGATATGTGTGCTAGTGACGATTATAGGATCACCTTACTTTCGTGTGATGTCATTATGTATGATTATGGCGTCGGTAAATGTAAAGTGTAATTCTCTTGTGAAATTATGTGCTTGGAGTCACGTGGTTATGGATGAATATGTGAGTTTGTGTGATATTGGTTATGTCGTTCGGTGCTGTTGAGATCTTGAGCTCCCTTGTGAATTGATATAGTTCTCGGTCGTGAGTACATGTTGGATAATGTGGCCATTCTAGCAAGGTACCTCGACTATATATATTTTGTGTGTTTGACCTTTGAGAGTTGTGGTTTTGTAATATGTGAGTTGTTACTCTTCCACCTGGGGATGGCATGTGGCCTCTGGGGGCCGATACTAATGAGTACGGCCACGGAAGTGGACTTGGGTGCGTGTGTTGATGTTCTTCCACCTGGGGACGGTTCGACGGGACCTCTAGGGGCCGATACTAATGGGTACGGCTGCGGAAGTGGTTTCCCACCTGGGGACGGTCCGACGGGGCCTCTGGGGGACGATACTAATGGGTACGGCCACGTGTTACCAAGTGCGGTTTCTGTGATATTGATGTTTATGTTTTGATGATTAATTGTGATATGTTCGGAGTATCACAATGCCTTACGCTCGGGGTCGAGATACAATATATATCGAGTCTTGGTGTTTGGCTAGAATGGCATAAGAATAACGTGTTATGTGTAATGTGTCCTTGTAAGTGAATTGCAGTGGATGATTGGGTCATAGGCCCTGTGTTTTGTGATCGAAATGGTCGGGCCGTGGACCCCGTGTTTTGTTAACGGATTTATATTTTGGAAAATGAACTTTGGGGCTGTGACCATAAATGGCTTTCGAGAAATTAAGAACTTTTCAATTTCTAATGTTTTCAAAACTCCCGAGATTTGGAAATGTTTTCAAAGTGCTTACTTACTTCGTTTCTACTTTCAAGACTTGAAATATTTTTTTTACTAAATAAATCTCGGGAAGTCTTTCATTGTATTCTCGGAATGAGTTGTGTATGGCTCTTTTTGCACTTTATACTTGCACTAGCGAAACAGTAGAGTTTTGCTAACCCCCGAGTAATCGGGGGGTGGATATCTGTATTGTGTCCAGGTACATGCACGTTTCCGGGAGCAAGACACAGGATCGGTACGAGGGATGATGAAAGACGAATGATACTGTAATATCCGTATTTTTCTTTCCCTGGTATTTTCGTTTTGGTGTATTTCTCGATCGTAGTAACCCTCGTGTACTTTTCAGCGTGTCCTTCCTGTCAAACTGTTGAACTGTATTCTCGTTATTGTTGTGCGGAACCGCCGTTTCGGGGTTGCCGTGGATCCATTTCGTGTTGTTGGTTCCCAAATATTGATTCCTATCGTTTTATTCTCTTTCCGGATCATTTTTATCATTTTGGAACCCAATAGGGGGTGTGGGCCGCGACACAAGATGTGCGTGCCGCGGCACACAAATTCCTTCAGTTGTTGGTCGAACAAATCAGACTGTGCCGCGCACACCCATCCGATGCCGCGGCACAAGCAGCCAAAGTGCCACGGCACACCTGTCCGGTGCCGCGGCACACTCGTGTGTCTTCTGCGACCAAAACCCAACTGTACCGGGTGCCGCGGCACAATGCCGAACCCTGGGAGTAAATTTTTGGCCTGTGCCGCGACACACCTAAGCTGTGCCGCGGCACACAATGCGGTCAACCCCCTTTAATTATGTCGTTTTGAGCGTCCGCTGCTCATTCTTTCTTCTTCTTCCTGCGACGCGAGAGAGAGTGTGAGAGAGGGGGGAGAGTTCTTCATCATTATCCATTGGGGGGTCGATTTTCATCATTTTTCTTCAGTAGTGAAGCCCGGACAATCAATCTAACGCGTGTTCTACGGATCTTAGTACTTGAATCTTCAAAGGTAATATTTCTAGAACCCTATTTTCGATTAATTTGGGGGTTTTGGGTTTTACTTCCGATTCGTTCCGTTTTGTTGATGGATTCATGATGAATACGATTAATATTGTTAGTATCTTTAGTTTTCCTACGGATTCATGGATATTTTGCGGTTTTTACGGAATCGAGAGGGTTTGGTTGTGGTCCGCCCTCGTTGTTATTTTTGGTACGAATATACATGAATCGTAGGCGGGTTTCCGGGTGTATTCCATTTCCGTAATCGTCTAGAGTTGGTTGTGATTGTGTTATTCGAATCGTTAGGTTCATTTCCGCCGGTTCCTTGCGGTCGTGTTCAACTCTTCCTTTCCGTTCGTATCACCGTCTATTAACCGAGGCAAGTATCCTTATGAACTTACAATCTTAACGTAGTAGTATTGCATGAGACTTGTGTGTGTGTGTATGCTCACTACGGGTTAGATCCGACGGGGTCTCGGTAGGGGTCCACGGAGGGGTGGATCCGCGAGCTTGCTTTTAACCACTACGGGTTAGATCCGACGGGGTCTCGGTAGGTGTCCATGGAGAGGTGGATCCACGGTTAATTGTGGTGCATTTTTACAAATGTGATTTGATTATGGCATTTCCAGAAATGAGTGTTTCGAAACTATGTTTTCTTGATTGCATGTATATACTATATGTGTAAGATGTAAGTCGTTCATTTGGTTACTTGTACTAGCGTAATTGCTAACCCCTCTGGGGACCCGTTTTGGGGAAATTCGTTTTATGAATTTCAGGTCAGGTTCATCGGGACGAGCGGGCGCTGGAACAGTACACGGATGATGGCCGTGCGTGATGATTGTGCTTAAGTGATGTCTTAATGTCTTTTTGTCTTTTCATCTTTTGTGGTTTTGAACTAATAGTTGTACTCGAGTACTTAACCGTTTTGTTCGTCCGGATTGTATTGTTGCCTATTATGTTGTGTTGGATGATGATGTTATGTTGACCGGTTGAACCGGGTGGATTATTCTGTTTTGCGTCTTTATGACGAGGTGTTATTTTGTCGTTTCTGTGAGTCGTTGAGTATGATGCTGTTCAGCCTGGTGGGTCCCATATAGGGATTCACGGCGCTGTAATATACCTCGAATATCTTGGGGGTGTTACAGAAAATGGTATCGGAGCCCTAGGTTTATGGATACCTAGGCTTGTCGGTTTATTGGGTCTTGTAGTGTTTTGTTTTGCACATCATCGTCACGCTGCCATGATTCCAGTACTACCAGTGTCCGTAAGTTTTTCTTCCTCTGTTCATTAATTCCTTGTATCGTACCCTTGATTCTCGACTTGTGATTGTTCTTTTCTTGTACCGACCCTCGTATGGCTTTTACTACTTATTTAACTCCAGTATGGATGCTGGAAGAGGTCGTGGTCGCGGTCGTGGTCGTGGACGCGGCCGAGGACGTGGGGCAGCCGGTGGGGCGGCCACGTCGCAGTCTTCGGGAGCCGGCAGTACCGGCGACCGTCATAGCCATGCTTCTTCTCAGGAGCGTGCCGACCTTGGTATTGCGGCCGTTATGCAGCAAATGGTGAACCAAATGGCGGTGATAGCTCAGGCGGTTCAGAACCCGGGTCAGGCCCACGCTAATCGGGGCGGAGCGGATCGTTGGCTCCAAGATGTTATCAAGATGCATCCTCCTCAGTTTTCGGGAGATTCAGACCCGATTGGCTGGGAAGGGTGGATCAAGGATATATCTAAGGTCTTCGTCGCCACTAACTGTCCCGAGGACCGTAAAGTCCCTATTGCTCAATACTTCCTCACAGGGGACGCTACGGACTGGTGGGAGGCCGTTGGGCCCAAAGATCATGCTGCTTCGTGGGCTGAGTTTCAAGAATTGATGGAGATCGACACGCCTGCCGTGGCCGGTCGATGTGCTCGGGTACATGCTTTTTATGATGCTCAACCGCGGGATATCCCCGTATCTCAAGCTATTGCTGATTTTAACAAGGAGTTGGGTTATGTGAAAACCCAAGTTGTCGAGGAGAGCGACAAAATTTTCCATTTTTCCAGACGGATGAAATTGTCGATTCGAGACTATATGTCGGGGCTCGTATGTACTACCTTGAAGGATTATCAGAGTAGGGCCCTTGCTTACGATATGTCTGTGACGGCGAGTGAGGCGGCCCGCGAGAGCAAGAAGCAGAAGTCCGCCGGAAATTTTTCGAGCCACAAAGGTGGGGGTCAGCAGAAACTTCAGTCTGCTAATCTTTCCGCTGGAGGTGGCCCAACTCGATCTACTGGGTTTCCCCGCAGGGCTGCTAGTGCCCCTTCTCGGGAAGTAAAATGTTTTAACTGTGGCCAGCCAGTCCACATCAGTCGTAATTGTCCGAGTCCTTTGTTGGCATGTAATCAGTGTGGCCAACCGGGCCACAAGGCGGCTTTCTGTGCCGAGAGGGAGAGAATCGTGGGTGCCCGGACTTCCACTCCAGCGCCTAGGGAACCGAGTGTGAATCAAGGATCGTTTGCTTCTCAGTCCCCACCGAGTGCCAGTCGAGGGAGAGGTCGGGGTCAGACCGCCAGAGGGGGAGCATCTAGTGTCGGCTCCGCCCATCCGCGGGTTTATGAGATGCGGAGAGCCGATGATCCAGCGGCTACCGTAGCGACAGGTACCGTTCATATTCTTTCTCATCCTGTCAGTGTGCTTTTCGATTCTGGTGCTACGCATTCGTTCATATCTCTGGATTGTGTGCGCCGTTTGAGTCTCGACCGTTTGACGCCTTGTGAGCCCTTCATCGTTAAGCTTCCTAGCGGTGATAGGATCGTTGGTGATCAGGAGGTTCGAGACTGTTCTGTGTTTATTTGTGAGAGGGCTTGGCCCTCTAATCTTATTGTTGTGGGTATTGAGGGTGAGGACTTAATTCTCGGGGATGATTGGCTCGAGCGGCATGGTGCAATCATGAACTACCGCACGAGAATCATCACCATGTTAGCCGATGATGACACCGAGCACTCTTTCGCCGGGCGAAAGAGGGGGAACCAGAAATTCGTTATTAACGCCTTGAAGGCGATGAGACTCCTGCGAAAGGGGTGTACCGGCTATTGGTGCTACGCCTTGAAGGCGGAGAGTGGTGGAGTCGAGCTTTCGTCGATTCCAATCGTTAATGAGTTTCCTGATGTATTTCCTGACGAGTTACCGGGATTGCCACCGGATTGTGAAGTTGAGTTTGCTATAGAGTTAGAGCCGGGCGCGGCTCCTATTTCGAAGGCGCCCTATCGCATGGCACCTTCAGAGATGTCCGACTTGAAGAAGCAGTTGAGTGAGCTTCTTAAGTCGGGGTATGTTCGACCGAGCGCCTCGCCTTGGGGCGCACCGGTCCTGTTTGTGCGGAAGAAGGATGGTTCACTACGTTTGTGTATCGACTATCGCGAACTAAACAAGGTGACCATCAAAAACAAGTATCCTTTGCCGAGAATTGACGACTTGTTCGACCAGTTGCAGGGAGCCGCGGTATTCTCAAAGATTGATTTGAAATCGGGGTACTATCAGCTCCGGGTGAGAGAGTCCGATGTGCCGAAGACAGCTTTTCGGACGAGATACGGACATTATGAGTTTGTAGTTATGCCTTTCGGGTTAACTAATGCGCCGGCGGTGTTCATGCAGTTGATGAACAAAGTCTTTATCGAGTATTTGGATAAGTGTGTCGTCGTCTTCATTGACGATATTCTTATTTATTCGAGGAACGAGGAAGAGCATGCCCATCATTTGCGGATAGTGTTAGACATTTTGAGGGCCGAGCAACTCTATGCGAAGTTCTCGAAATGTGAGTTCTGGATGAAGGAAGTGATGTTTTTGGGTCACGTGATTTCAGCCGAGGGGGTTCGTGTAGATCCGCAGAAGATCGAGGCGGTATTGGATTGGGCACCGCCCAAAAACGTGAGAGAGCTCCGAAGTTTCTTGGGTTTGGCTGGCTACTACCGTAGGTTCGTCGAGGGTTTCTCGAAACTGGCTCGACCACTTACACAGTTGCTCCAGAAATCCGAGAAGTTCGTCTGGAATGACGAGAGGCAGTTCAGTTTTGAGGAACTGAAGAAGCGTTTGACTTCAGCTCCGGTTTTGGCGTTATCATGTGGCAACGAGGGATTCGCCGTTTATAGCGATGCTTCGGGTCAGGGTCTTGGGTGCGTATTAATGCAGCACGGCAAGACCATCGCCTTTGCGTCGAGACAGTTGAGGCCGTATGAGCTTAACTACCCTACCCATGATTTGGAGTTAGCGGCAGTCGTATTCGCGCTCAAGATTTGGCGTCACTATCTTTTCGGCTCTGCATGTCAGATTTTTACCGATCATAAAAGTCTGAAATACATATTTACTCAGCGGGAGTTGAATATGAGGCAGAGGAGGTGGTTAGAGCTGATTAAGGATTATGACCTCGAGATCCTTTATCATCCGGGCAAGGCGAACGTCGTGGCCGACGCCTTGAGTCGGAAACCGATTGCATTGCGATCGCTTGAGATCCTTACGTCTCAGTCCGAGCTTCGGCGAGCTTTGATCGAGTTAGATGTTGAGGTTACATTGCCGGAATCGCCGGCAATTTTGTGCTTTGGAAATTTCGTGCCTTTGATCGATGAGATTAAGTCAAGCGATCAGAGGATCCGATGATTACTCAAATCCGAGAGAACGTTCTTAAGGGAAAGTCTCCTGGATTTGTGATTCACGAAGATGGTGTTTTGAGGTTTCGGGGTCGGCTTTGTGTGCCGAACGACTCAGAGATGAGACAAAGTATTTTGCGGGAGGCCCATGCTACACCTTATTCCGTTCATCCTGGTTCGAGTAAGATGTACAAGGACTTGAGAAGGAACTTCTGGTGGAATGACATGAAGGAGGAGGTCGCGCAGTTTGTAGCAAGGTGTTTGACTTGCCAGCAAGTCAAAATCGAGCATCGACCTACCGGGTTATTCTGATCACTTCGCTCGGAATGGAAATGGGAAGATATATCGATGGATTTCGTTACGAGTTTTCCGAGATCGAGGTCGGGCATGAATATGGTATGGGTGATTGTTGATCGTCTGACCAAGTCAGCACATTTTCTGGGCATCAAGGACACTTGGGGCCCGGAGAAGCTAGCTCGTGTGTTTATCGCGCAGATCGTGAGACTTCATGGTACCCCGAAGTCTATTGTTTCGGATCGTGATGGCCGTTTTGTATCGCACTTCTGGCAGGCGGTGCATAAGGCGTTGGGTACCCGGTTGCGTTTGAGTACCTCTTTTCATCCCGATCGGATGGATGTAACGCACTATCCAGACGTTCGAGGACTTGTTGCGTGCCTGTGCTCTCGATTGGAGTAGTGACTGGGAGGAACATTTGCCATTGATCGAATTCACGTATAACAATAGTTGGCACGGGTCGATTCGGATGGCACCGTATGAGGCACTTTATGGGCGGCGATGTCGATCACCGATTTGTTGGAATGAGGCGTCCGATTTGGTCGGGACCAAGCCGGATGTCGTTTTAGAGACGAGGCCGAAGATAGAATTAATTCGGGAACGGATGTTGACTGCCCAGAGCCGACAGAAGTCGTATGCCGATGTCCGTCGTCGACCTTTAGAATTCGAGGTGGGAGACCACGTTTTGCTAAAGGTGTCGCCGACGAGAGGAGTTTTCCGTTTCGGGAAAAAGGGGAAGTTGAGTCCGAGATTTATTGGGCCCTTCGAGATTCTTGAGCGAGTCGGTGATTTGGCATACCGTTTGGCGTTACCTCCAGCCTTGAGTCATGTTCATAGCATTTTTCACATTTCCCAGTTGAGGAAATATGTCCCGGATCCTAGTCACGTCATCGATTATGGTGAGATTGATGTCGCCGAGGATGTTACTTTTGAAGAGCGTCCTTTGAAGATTTTGGAGCATCGTGAGAAACGATTGAGGCATAAGACCATACCTTTGGTCAAGGTGCAGTGGTCGAGACACGGTGTCGAGGAGGCAACTTGGAAAACCGAGGATAGCATGCGTGCTAGGTACCCGGAGTTGTTTGTTTCTTAAGTTTCGGGACGAAACTTATTTTTAGAGGGGTAGAATGTAATATCCGTATTTTTCTTTCCCTGGTATTTTCGTTTTGGTGTATTACTCGATCGTAGTGACCCTCGTGTACTTTTCAGCGTGTCCTTCCTGTCAAACTGTTGAACTATATTCTCGTTATTGTTGTGCGGAACCGCCGTTTCGGGGTTGCCGTGGATCCATTTCGTGTTGTTGGTTCCCAAATATTGATTCCTATCGTTTTATTCTCTTTCCGGATCATTTTTATCATTTTGGAACCCAATAGGGGGTGTGGGCCGCGGCACAAGATGTGCGTGCCGCGGCACACAAATTCCTTGATTGTTGGTCGAACAAATCATGTGTGCCGCGGCACACCCATCCGGTGCCGCGCACAAAGGCCGTGCCAAGGCCGCGGCACACTCGTGTGTCTTCGCGACCAAAACCCAATCAGACGGTGCCGCAAAGACACGCTGGCCGTGGCTGCGCACAATGCCGAACACCGGGAGTAAATTTTTGGCACGTGGCCGCGCACACCTAAGCCGCCCGCGGCACACAATGCGGTTAACCCCTATAATTATGTCGCTTTGAGCGTCCACGCTCATTCTTTCTTCTTCTTCCTGCGACGCGAGAGAGTGTGAGAGAGGGGGGAGAGTTCTTCATCATTATCCATTGGGGGGTCGATTTTCATCATTTTTCTTCAGTAGTGAAGCCCGGACAATCAATCTAACACGTGTTCTACGGATCTTAGTACTTGAATCTTCAAAGGTAATATTTCTAGAACCCTATTTTCGATTAATTTGGGGGTTTTGGGTTTTACTTCCGATTCGTTCCGTTTTTTTGATGGATTCATGATGAATACGATTAATATTGTTAGTATCTTTAGTTTTCCTACGGATTCATGGATATTTTGCGGTTTTTACGGAATCGAGAGGGTTTGGTTGTGGTCCGCCCTCGTTGTTATTTTTGGTACGAATATACATGAATCGTAGGCGGGTTTCCGGGTGTATTCTATTTCCGTAATCGTCTAGAGTTGGTTGTGATTGTGTTATTCGAATCGTTAGGTTCATTTCCGCCGGTTCCTTGCGGTCGTGTTCAACTCTTCCTTTCCGTTCGTATCACCGTCTATTAACCGAGGCAAGTATCCTTATGAACTTACAATCTTAACGTAGTAGTATTGCATGAGACTTGTGTGTGTGTGTGTATGCTCACTACGGGTTAGATCCGACGGGGTCTCGGTAGGGGTCCACGGAGGGGTGGATCCGCGAGCTTGCTTTTAACCACTACGGGTTAGATCCGACGGGGTCTCGGTAGGGGTCCACGGAGAGGTGGATCCACGGTTAATTGTGGTGCATTTTTACAAATGTGATTTGATTATGGCATTTCCGGAAATGAGTGTTTCGAAACTATGTTTTCTTGATTGCATGTATATACTATATGTGTAAGATGTAAGTCGTTCATTTGGTTACTTGTACTAGCGTAATTGCTAACCCCTCTGGGGACCCGTTTTGGGGAAATTCGTTTTATGAATTTCAGGTCAGGTTCATCGGGACGAGCGGGCGCTGGACCAGTACACGGATGATGGCCGTGCGTGATGATTGTGCTTAAGTGACGTCTTAATGTCTTTTTGTCTTTTCATCTTTTGTGGTTTTGAACTAATAGTTGTACTCGAGTACTTAACCGTTTTGTTCGTCCGGATTGTATTGTTGCCTATTATGTTGTGTTGGATGATGATGTTATGTTGACCGGTTGAACCGGGTGGATTATTCTGTTTTGCGTCTTTATGACGAGGTGTTATTTTGTCGTTTCTGTGAGTCGTTGAGTATGATGTTGTTCAGCCTGGTGGGTCCCATATAGGGATTCACGGCGCTGTAATATACCTCGAATATCTTGGGGGTGTTACAGATACTAATCACACGAAGTCCAGTTTTGGGTTCAGTTAGTCGGAGCCCTTTGTATTGTCGTTTCCGCTGCCATATTGTCTATGTTTTGAAGTATTTTATCCTTGCGTGGGTATGAGTCTGGATAGGGTTATGTATTTTTGATTTTTAAGACAGTGATAAAAGACCAAATCGGTCTAATGTTTCGTGATTATGCCTTGTCGGCATGTAATGTATTATGTTGTTTCGATGTTTAGCCTGGTGGATCCTCACGGAGGGGGTCTACGGCGTGTAATATTCCCGGTTAGGTTCTGGGGGTGTTACAGCAGGGACCTACCAGGCGCACACGAGCGTGGCGCACGAGTTGCGCGCACGATCCGGTGCTCGTGCGTCCCGGCAGTTGGCTGACAGTGGGCGCGCACGACCCGGCGCACGACCGGCCGCTCGTGCGTGCCTGCTCGTGCGTCGCTGGGCAGTATATATGATCGAGCAGACGGGTTTACACCCATTTTTCTCATCCCTCTCAATTCCTTCCGCGGCTGGGGCTTGGAGTACGTGATTAAATGTTGTTTATCTATCAACCCACGAAGTTCTTGAGTTTCTAACATCAATCAATCATCCTATATCATCCTTTGATCCAGCGAATCAAGGTAATCTTTCTTAGAACCCTAGTTTCTTGAATTTTGGGGTTTTTGGGTTTTTTGTCCGATTCGTTCCGTATTGTTGATTAATCCATGATGGGTATGATTAATCTGAGTATTATTCATGTGTTTAACAACATCACATCCTTGTTTTTCGTTGAATCAAGGTATTTTGACTTGAACCCTTATTTTTTAAGATTTTGGGGATTTTCCTTTTTGATTTCTATTCCAATCCGTTTTTGTTCAATTAATTGTGGTATAATCGTTGTTTTGAACATGTTCTACAGATTGGATACTCGTATCTTTGATTCGTTCGACCCTAGGGGTGATTTCCTTGTTCTTGGAGGGTCTCGAACATTTAATGTTTGATTTAATGCTCGAATGAGTTCCCTTCGATAGTTTGTTGGGATTTCCGTTGTTTTGGCCTTGATTCTCGTCGTAACCATGTGTTATTGTTCCTTACGGAGGATTATAGGTGCTCGATGATTCCTATGTTGAATTCCATTGGTGATTGATGATTCGTGTGGTGTTATTCTCGTAGTAATTGCGGTGTTATCGCGTTCTTGATAGTGTTCGGGAGTTCGGGGCCGTTCGACCGTATTTCATCCGTCGTCTTGTTGCGATCGTGGTTTCGAGGCAAGTACCTTGTTCATACGCTTCTCGTTTTGTGGATATGATAATCGGTGGTCGTCTTGGTGTGTTTGTTTGGTTATTTTAAAATGAATTTTCAAATGATTTGTTTTGGCCTCGTTAAAGGCTATCTTTCAAAATGCGTGTGTGTTTTGTGAACGGTGTATTTTGGGAATTGATTATGATTTGATTATTTTGAACGTTGAAGGCTTTGATGATACCCCTGTTGTTTAAAGTTATGGAATCATGTATTCCGTGTTTAATCTTGTTATTATGTTTTTGAAGAGTTTGATAATGGTGTCGGATTAGTGGTCATCCCTAGTGAGTATTCTTGATGAGCTAGCATATTAGTATTGCATGAGTAACGTGTGTGTGTGTATGCTCACTATGGGTTAGATCCGACGGGGTCTCGGTAGGGGTCCACGGAGGGGTGGATCCGCGAGCTTGCTTTTAACCACTATGGGTTAGATCCGACGGGGTCTCGGTAGGGGTCCACGGAGGGGTGGGTCCGCAGTTAATTGTGGTGTATTTTATAAATGTGATTCGATTATGGCATTTCCGGAAATGAGTGTTTTTGAATGGTTTTCATGATTGCATGCATCGACTAAGTGTGTAAGAGGTAAGTTGTTCGTTTGGCTTACTTGACTAGGATGGAACTAGAGTATTTATCGTCTGTGTTTAAACCTTGGGTTGTGGATTTTGATGTTGGAAGACGAACCTTGTTGTCGTTCTCGTGTACTGTGAGTTGATGAGATTTGTGGCTAAAATCCCAACGGTTCTGTAAAGGTCATTTTACGGAAAATAAACCTTTGGGGCGGTGACCCCTTTCGTCATTTGGGTTTTGAAAAGTAGGATTTGATAAATCCTAAATTGTTTTCTATTAAAACTCTCGATGGCATTTTAAGCCGTTTTATAAATTGTTTCCCTTGATTTGTGATCTTTCAGTTTTGGAATGTTTTACCCAAACTCTTGCCTCGGGAAGTACTTTCTTGTTATGTTGGAATCTTTGAGGATTCTTGATTGTTATTATTCTTGGAACTTGAATTGTATGGCTCGTATTTGCACTTTGTACTTGCACTAGCAAAACAATGGAGTTTTGCTAACCCCCCGAGTATTCGGGGGGTGGATGTTTGTATTGCATTCAGGTCTTGGAGCATAGTATAGGGTCGGCACGAAGGATGATGAAATATGAACGATACTAATCACACGAGCACCGTTTGATGTTATATTGGTTTAGTTGTATTTTAATTCCGCTGCAATATTCTTCCCCCGTTGTACGGGAGTGTGTTGTATTCGACCCATGCGTGGGCAAGTATTGTAATCGAGTTGTATGTTTTTATTGAAAGACCAAATCGGTCTACTGAGTCATTTTAGCCTTAAAGGCATTGTTGAGATGTCCGATGTTGTTACCAGCCTGGTAGATCCTTGAGGAAAGGTTCTACGACGTGTAATATCCCTGAGCGGATTGGGGGTGTTACATTTCATCTCTTAATCCTCAAGGTAATTTTTAAATTATTTTCAATTTTGTTAATAATTTTACTTATATAATTTTTTGTTTCTACTAACTTATTAATATTTTTGTTTTTTTATTTCTTTTGTAGTATATTTATTTATTTAAATATAAGTGAATTACAATATTAATATTATTGAAACATAAAAAAATGATTATATTTATTTTCTAATTAAATAAATATCTTTTTAGTATAATATAATAATTTTTTAATAATAATTAGAAGTGTAGCTTTTGGCATGTTTTCTAATTACAATAAAAAATATATTTAAAAAATATTTATGATTAAATCTATATATATATATATACACACAGAGAGAGACACCTGAAATTAGCCAGAAATTTGGTCTGGCTAATTATATTTTTTTATTTTAAACGAATATCTTTAGCGTCACGTATGTCACGCTAAAGATATATTATTTATAATTGATGGACTTTCTTTGGCGTCACATATCTGACGCCAAAGATATAATAATTAAAATAATTGGAGTTTCTTTGGCGTCACACATCTGACGCCATAGATATAATAAATAAAATTACGGGAGTTTCTTTGGCGTCACACATGTGACACTAAAGGTTTAATATTTAAAATTTCGAGACTTTCTTTGGCGTCACAAATGTGACGCTAAAGATATAATATTTAAAATTCCCGGACTTCTTTAGCGTCACACATGTGACGCTAAAGCGTAAAAAAAATAATATTCCCCGCGTTACCTTTAGCTTCACCCATGTGAAGCTAATGTAATTAGGGCAATTTTACATTTGTTTTAGCATCACATGGCTGACGCTAAAATTCAATTCTTTAGCTTCACCGGTCAAACATTGAAGCTAAAGATTCTTTAGCGTCACCTTTTTTAGCTTCACATATTAACGTCACATATGTGAAGGTAAAGCTCAAAAGCTTCACAATCAACTTCTTTAGCTTCATATTTTTGTGAAGCTAAAGAAGGTATTATTTAGTAGTGTATATTCTCTCCGTCCTACAAAACTGTGTTCATTTTGACCTTGACCGGTCTCTCCAAATACACCTTTTATCATTAATAATTTCAATTATATATGAACAAAAATTATAAAAAAATAATTTGGAAATTACACATTAAGACAAATCAAATAAGTACTTATATTACTATAATTTTTTTTATATATTGGTTGTATTTCATGGTCAAAGTTTATGAATGTTGACCAATAAAAGTCAAAATGAGCACAGTTTTGTGGGACGGAGGGAGTACTTCACTATTCCTATTAAACAGGATTGTGTTATTACACCAATTTTTGTTAATAACACATTCCTCACTCACTTTTTTTTTTATTTTTAATTATATTTATAAGTTATTTTATTAAATTTTCAAATAAAAAATGAGTTAAAAAATGGAATTAGTGTGTTATTAATGTTCTTATAATAATTTTTTTCGTTCTTCAACTTTTTCTGAAAAAAATAATTATTTACAAAAGCTTGTAAAAAAATTCAATTTATATTTAAATATTTATATCTACTCATTGCTTTAATAACTTGATATATGTTTTAGTCTTTTTAATATGAGATAGTTTTCTAATTTTCTTGTTAAATTAGATCAAAGTATTGTAAAATTTTTATATGCAATATATATTTATTTTTAATTAAAAAATCTATTATACATAACTATTTATTGAAAATTACATATAGAACAACTACCTATTAAGATAGACGCTAATAAATGAAATTCATGTGGTTATAAACTTACAACTGATGTAAAATATTGACTTACTACATCAGTTTATTTAGTACCCGATGTAGAATATAAACTTACAAGATCGGGTATTTGCAAATCGGTGTGGTAAGTGACTTTTTACATCGAGTCCAGAAACCGATGTAAAAAGTCGTTACTATTTACATCGGCTGGATCTACAACGGTTCCAAAACTTATGTAAAAAGTATTTTTCACCAGATATAAAAAGTATCTTTTATAGTAGTGACACAAAAAAAAATGCTGAAAAATATTGACGATGGAATTATTTAATCGATAACCAAAGTACCGAATAGGATCCGAACATATTTCTCTACGTACTGTCTTAACATGATTGGGTAAAACACAATATATCTATCTATACATATATTTAATTATCAATATATATATATATATATATATATATATGCAGGGGCGGATCTAGTATATGTGTGCACTGTGCTGGAGCCCAGTGCAAGCCCAAAGCAAAACTTTATATATATATATATATATATATATATATATTGGCCCAAATAAAAACTAGCCAAGCCATAAAAAAACAAAAAATAAAAGAAGTCCTGTCCAGCCCAATATTTTAATTAATTAGAGGTGGTTTGTTATAACCTAAGAATAGAACAAAAAAAACACGATTGTCGGGAGAAATGTTGGCGCCCGCATTAGCAATGAACGTTTGTCCTGGTTTCCTGCTGAGCCATTAGAACATGTACCAAAACACTACCTGCGATAGATATATTCCTTATCATTTCCCCTCGAGAAAAGTCCATTCAAGTTATCTGAATAAAAAAGAAAGAGAGAATACATAAGATATATAAATAATCTATGGAAATATATCATACGAAAACTAATTACCTTGTGAAATTTAGAAACTTTTGTAGGCCATTGATATTAGTGATCTAGCGGTTGTAGATGAGTAGGATTATATACATTTATGTTTTTTTTATTGCATTATTGTTGCATATACTAGCGACCAGCTTGATGCAACAAATAATAACAAATATGCAATGAAATTGCTTAATAATGCAACAGATATATATTGATTTCTAGATTTCACCATTAAGGGGTTTCCACCATAATCAATCCCAATAATCTATAATGCTTTCTATATCGGCAATTTCAGCTCTTGAAGGGGCAAATTTGTTAAACAAACACACCTCCGACTCCGAGGTGTGCATTTGTAATCTAAAAAGTGGCTTTTTGTTGGTCGACTAAATCCCAAGGGTAAATTTGTAATAATCATTCAGGAAACCAAAAGACAATAAAAAAATTGAAAATTCTAAGGTACCCCCAAGAGAATTTTTTTTTTTGGTACAACCCCTCCAAGAGTATTCACCACTGAATCTGTAGCAAATGATTTTTTTTTATCATAAATCCAACATGTAGGTATGGTACCCATGTGGGTACCTTAGAACTTCCAGATAAATGACTTACCGACATCTTCAAGGAATTATCATTTTTTGTCAAGCTCTCGTGCGGACATGTGGACCATTGTCTCCTTGTGGATCTGGTGGCAGCTCTTCTCTATAAGGTCGAGCAGCTTCTCCAAGTTCAACGACCACGAGTTTAGGATGTCATTGCTGTTCTTGGCCGATTGAAAACAAATCACACCCATCGGTCTATCGGATGTCATTTACAAATAACATTTACACTTATATGTATTTTATTTTCAATGTTGTTTGGGAATTCATTTCTCACTTGGACAATGTTGTGAATATTATAATTTCTTCACCAAAGCGTGTCACACAACTACATGCTACTCAAAGACTTGAAATTCAGAGATTATTGGTTGTAGGAGAGCTTGTAAAAAAATATAAACATAGATTCGGTTATTGATGAATTTTATGTAGTCTCGTATGGCACAACTTAAGTGAAATTCAAAATATTTTGGGTATGTATAAATTATTTAGCTATATTTATTTTTAAGCCCACCCCGACACTCAATCCTGAATCCGCCCCTGTATATATGTATGTGTGTGTGTGTGTGTGTTAATATAATTTAATATTTAAAATAATCTAACAATATGGTGTTACACCAAAATTAGTGTGACATCAAACCTATTACTACAAAATTATTATCTATTATATTATAAGATTGAGTCTCTTGATTAAATGTGAAGTAATCAAGATACTCAAGATGGAGTCCCAAAATTTAATGTGAAGTATTAGAATGTATACAACATTCATGTATCTTCATTAATCGAAGGTATACAAAGAAGTATGGAGTTACACTATCATCATTAATCGGAGACATACAAAGCATCATGGAGTTACACCATCGTTGGAATATAAACAATCTTTGGAGTTACAACATTAACCATAATTTCATGACTATAAAATAGAGGTGCACTACTTTACATTTCACCATAATCGCCCATAGAGTCATGAACAAAACTATTAATCGCCCAAAGTATGTTCATTATTTATTTTTTTCAACTTCTTCATGTTAAGTCTTAAATGCAGAAGTATTTAAAGTATCAAGCAACAATTAAATTTTAAGAATTTGTAGAGTCGTGAACAGAACTATTAATCGCACAGTATGTTCATTGTTATTTCTTCCAACTTTTTCATGTTTAATGAATAATCAATCAACATTTATTATAAACTTTTCATGTGTCTACTTGAAAAAAATACTATAAATAACACATTCATGCAAAAAAATACATCACATTATATCACAACACTTGCACAAAACCAGATGTTTAACGTGCGATTTATCTATCGAGAATGATGCAAGTAGGGATGAGAATCGGGACATCCGAGGTCTCGTCCCGAATCCCGATTATCCCGGTCCCGAAAATCACCAATTTGGTGGTCCCGATCCCGATCCCGTTCGGGACTTCGGGAGTCTCGATTCCCGAAATGGGATAAATATAAGTCTCGGTCCCAGTCCCGATCCCGAGGATAATTTTCTGAAATATCCCGAATGTCCCGAAATGTTCCGAAATGTCCCGAAATCAGAAAAGAAAAAAATTGATTGAAATTAGAAATTTCAATCGGGACTTCGGGATAGTCCCGATCGGGACTCGGGACTCCTGAGTCCCGAAATTACCAAAATCGCAGGTCCCGGTCCCGGTCCCGTAAAATTCAGGACTCGGGGTCCCGTTTCCCGTCGGCACACGGGACGGGACCGGGACTCGGGATTTCCCGATCCTAAATTCTCAGCCCTATATGCAAGTAACAATGCTTCCATGTCTGATAGTGATAAGAGGAAGGCAAAAGCTCGTGAGAGGCAAGCTGCAACAATGGTGCTGTGTTTGTTTATATTCTGTAACATGAATTACATTTTTACACTATTATATTAATAGTTGATATCAGGTTTTCAACTATATTATATGCAGGCAAAAATATAGGCACCCATGGAGAACATAAATTCATAAGCAGAAAATGGCTTGGATGATTCTAATGATGCTGAAGAAAGTATCTCTGGAGTTGCAAACGATTTGGATGAACCTGAGTGTGTAATCTGTTCTCTTTGCCATGAGGCTAACTCAAAGTCTCCTTTATCATTTTTAATTCTTCTCGAGGTTTGTGATCTCATTATACACCATAGTTTAGGCTTTACGTTAGTGAATTTTCTATTGAAAATATGTGTTTGGGTTTTTACTGAGCCTTTGATGTAGTTAATTATTACCATATACGAGTATCTAATTTATGTGGTTTTGTTGTATAGGATGAACGAATGTCAGAAACTTTCAAGAAGATGGATAGTTTTAAAGAGGAAGCTGCGAATCTCGAGATATTAGTTTTGCTTCTCCAAACGAAAAAGGTTGCTATTTTACGGATAAGTTGTTAGATATGTATTGCTATGTGGAAATGATTATGGTTTTATAATGTGCCTTTATATTTGTGATTTAGTTTCTGGAGAAGCGAGTGTAATATCCGCAATTTCGAATTTTGGTAATTTTCTTTTTTCGGAGGAAGTTCGTTTTGACAACTCTACCATGACCGTTTCGTCATTCCGAGAATGATTAATTCTGCACTTTTTGTCATCCGAGTTCGTTTCGGTGTCGTTTTGTTGAGTTCCGTGTCCTTAATCGACTTTTTCACGTGGGAGTTCGACTTTGTAAAGTCACCATTAATTCTTGGAAACTCCAAAAATTCTGAATCTTTGCAATATTATAGAGCATAAAGTTAGCTTTCCAATGGTTCAAACGGTGAGTCAATCGGAGTCCAGACGAAGGAGTTATGGTCGAAATAGCCAAGACTGCACGATGTGCCTTTTTGGTGTTGAAAGGGGCTGTACCGTGTGCCGCGGCACACTCAGGCTGTGCCGCGGCACTAAGCTAATTCCTGGGCGTTTTTCTTGGCCCTGGGCCGCGGCACACTCATCCTGTGCCGCGGCACACGGGTTTTTTCTGCGTTTTTTAGCAGATTTTCGAGGAGAAAACTTCATTTTTCTCCTCTCTTCTTCCTCCTTCCATCTAAGGCGATTTGTGGGCGATTTTTGGGCGATTTGAGTGCTCCCAAACTTGTAGAGATCATCCACCTCAAGTCTTGTTGTAGATTTTCGACCTCTACTTGAATCCTTCATCCAAATCAAGGTATTTTGGCTTGAACCCTTGTTTTTGTAGATTTGGGAATTTTCCTTTTTGATTTCGATTCCAATCCGTTTTTGATCAATTAATTGTTGTATAAACGTTGTTTTGAACTTGTTCTATGGATTGGATACTCGTATCCTTGGTTTGTTCGACCCGAGGGGTGATTTCTTTGTTCTTGAAGGGTCTTGAACATTTAATATTCGATTAAATGTTCGAATGAGTTCCCTTTGATAGTTTGTTGGGATTTCCGTTGTTTTGGCCTTGATTCTCATCGTAACCATGTGTTATTGTTCCTTCCGGAGGTTTATAGGTGTTCGAGGATTCCGATGTTGAATCCCGTTTGGTGATTGATGATTCGTGTGGTGTTATTCTCGTAATACTCGTGGTGCTATCACGTTCTTGTTATTGTTCGGGGGTTCGGGGCTATTCGACCGCGTCCTATCCGTCGTCTTATTGCGATCGTGATTTCGAGGCAAGTACCTTGCCCATACTATTCTTGTTTTATGGATATGATAATTAGTGATCGTCTAAATGTGGTTGTTTGGTCGTTTGAATTGAACTTTCAAAAGATTCGGTTTAGCCTTGTTAAAGGCTTGGTTCCAAAACGCGTGTGTTTTGTGAATGGCGTGGTTTGTGAATAACTATGTGAATTCTATGTATATGCTTGGTGTTAATGTTGCACTTGGTATTGTGTGTGGACGTATATTATTTCATTTCGGTGCGTTGTGGATTGTCGTGGTGTTTTGCTAAGTGTTTGATGCCTCTGGGCGAATTGTTTGAATATCCTTGATGTGATATGTTATTTGTGTGAATGTGTGGATATGGTTGAAGGTCTACGGTGACACATGGCACGTGATCATGTGGTCAGGATGCAACAAGTGATTGATCCAACCGTGAGAGCCTGAGATAATCTACGGTGGCACATGGCATGCGATCATGTGGCCAGGATGCAACAAGCGATTGATCCAGCCGTGAGATATGTGTGATTTGTTTCGCTAGCCAGCTCGGGAGGGTCCTTCGAGGCCTCGAGTGGGATGTCGGTGGTAGCGTCCCGGTCCTAGGCGATGCGCGTGCGTGATTATGTTTCGTTGATTTTACGTCCGTTGAGGACACGTGATGTTGGGCTCTGACCCTGTAAATTGTTGGTGGTTTTCTATTTGCGAAAACAAAACCTTTGGTGTGACCTGTTGATTTTGGAAAGATAAGGATTTGAAAATCCTAAGTTGTTTTCTATCAAAACTCTCGATGGCATTTAAACGGTTTTATAAATTGTTTTCCCTTGATTTGTGACCTTTCGGTTTTAGAATATTTTACCAAACTCTTGCCTCGGGAAGTGCTTTTCGTTACGTTGGGATTTTTATGGATTCCTGGTTATTGTTATTTGTGAAATGTGAATTGTATGGCTCGTATATTTGCACTTGTACTTGCACTAGCAAAACAGTGGAGTTTTGCTAACCCCCGAGTATTCGGGGGGTGGATGTCTATTTTTGCATTCAGGTTTTGGAGCATAGCACAGGGTCGGCACGAAGGATGATGAAAGATGAACGATACTAATCACACGAGGTTCCATTGATGTCGTATTGGTCCAGTTGTATTTTCTTTTCCGCTGCGGTATCTTTTCCCCGTTGTACGGGAGTTTATTGTATTTTGACCCCTACGTGGGTATGTGTTTGGAATTGAGTTGTATGTTATTATTGAAAGACCAAGTCGGTCTACTGAGTCATTTTAGCCTTAAAGGCGATGTTTAGATGTTTGATTTTAGTTATCAGCATGGTAGATCCTCGAGGAGAGGGTCTACGGCGTGTAATATCCCTGAGTGGATTGGGGGTGTTACATAAATGGTATCGGAGCTTAGGTTGTGGAAACCTAGGCTGTCGGGTCAGTGGTGTCTGTTGGGTTTTGTCTTGTCGGATTTTGTCTGACTAAGTCGTGTCGCGACGCGTCGTCTGAGTTTGTTGGTCGTGATTAGTATCGTGGGCGATCATCATCTTCGTGCGACCTGTGGCTGTAAGTCTCCCTTCTTTGTGTTGTGCCTCGTGTGTCACGAGCTATTTTATGATTATTTGATTAGTGACGGAATCCTCTTATGGATTTTGATTTCTTGATATGTGGTTATTTGACTCTCATATTTCGTTCATATGAGGAGTAGTGTTGCTCGATTGTGTATGTTGAACCGTATTTCTTTTATCCGCTGCGTGAGTTCTTTTGTAATGACTTTTGGTATTTTACCGACCGAGTTTTATTTCGAAAACCGATTCCCTTAACCGAGTTTTTGGCATTATGGCCTTGATCATTTTGGCGAAATTCTTATGACGGTATTTAGCATTTTGTAAATGGCTTCTGTGAGTTTTTGAAATATTACCGTCATCGGCCTATTGGGCGTTTTTGTAAATGGTTTTTAGCCTGGTGAGATCCGGCGCGGGACCCGCGGCGCTATAATATTTTGTGTAATTACCTGAAATTTTTGGGCATTCTAGCCCATTGAATTATCTTTGTAAAACTTGAGTATCTTAGAAAATAAATTTCGAGACGTACTTTCAAAATGAATTATTTTCTCGTGGTACATCCAAGATGCCACGATATGTTTCAAAATTCTTCTACCGCGAGGACCCAAAATGTTTTGAGATATTTTCAATGTTTTATAAACACTTTTACTTAGACCCGAGGGTCGAATATTTCCGAAAGTTTTTCACGAAAAGAAAGTGTCCTCATTTTTATCAAATGCGAGATGGTTCTCCAAAGTCTCGATAACGATGTTTCACGTTTGTACTTTTCTTGAAAGGTGATACTCAAGATCAACCGGTATTTTTCTAAATTATTTTCAAAAGGATCTTTTCATTTTAAAAACCTATCCATTCCTGTTTGAGGGCTGGATATGTATGTATGATGTTTGCTTTGTCGTTATGATGTTACTCCCGAGTATGATCGAATTGGTGGCATGAATGTCGAGGCGTTGCCACACATTTGTTGTACTAGCCCTCTGTGAGAGGTGTGAACTGGTGTTTACTGTTTATCACCTCGTGGTGATTTGCGTGTTGTCGCACGAGTGTGGGTTGTTAAAGCTTGGATTTTTGTGCGTTTATGCACATATGTGATTGTTTCATGATGTTTGTATTACGTGCTGGTTATCGTTCGGGCCATTGAGGTCGCCAAACGATACCGTCGTTGTTGTAGTGTTTTTGTGTGCATTACTTTACGATGGTAATCATTATATATGATATGTGTTATGATTCCTTGTTGTGCTGAGTTGGCATCTCCGGTATGTTGTTTTGCGGTGTTATGTTCCATTGTATTTAGCATTTGTATTTTCGGTATGCCGAGCCGAGGCATTTCAACCGTGATGTGCCGGGGGAATGTACGTGCAATTTGTCCTTCTCGCCAGTAACACATTTCGAGTGTGGACTCGAGGGACACCGAATTCAGTTTTGCGAATTGGCTACCGAGACTTTCGGAGTTCGCGCTTCAGCACAGATATCAGAATCGGCTTTGAGAGGCCTTTGAAGGATGTTTCTGTCGATTGCCTGTTGTGTCGTCTCCTTGATTTCGTTATTGTGAGTAGCGGTGACGACCTTCTTTTATAAGAGGTCGAATGTAATACCCGTATTGTTTTTGGACTTCTTCATTTCCTCTTTCTCAAGTCTATCGATTCGCTCGTGTTCGTTGATACTGTCTGAACTTGTTCTGTATTTCGGTTTCATCGTTCGAACGAGCTGTGATCTTGCTTTGGGTCGATCTGGTTATCGCTGTGACTTTTTCGAGTTCGGTTCGATTCTTGTGAACCTTGTTCGGAAGTAACACCCTTTGTTTCTACTAGTTCTACTATTAGACTAGGATCTTATTTTGAATTAATGTATTTTCTACTCCGTCTACTCGTTTATGTTCGTTTACATTTCTGAACTTTCCCTATCCCTTGCTTTTGTTGATCGAACGAGTGTGGTATTGTTTTGGAATAACTCGTTTGTCGCTGTGACTTTTCAATCGCTATTCCCTTTCGTGTGGATCTTATGTGAATGCACATCTTGTTGTTTCACCGGATCATATATTGTCTCGAGTCGAGATGTGAAGCTTGGAGTTGTTGTTTGAATTTTATTGTTCTTCGTGATTCGAACATGAGTGTTCGATTTTTGTTGTCTCGATCGTTGTGGTTCGATCGTTTGATTGTTCGGTTCTTGTTGATCTCGTTTCGTGATTGTTGAGCGTTCAGACTCCTTCCTAATTCCCTTAAGTTCGGGAAAGTAGTCTCATTTTCGATCTTCCAACCCTTGGGCGGTGGAATTCCGTATTAGTTCAGCGATTGGCTCGCGTTTCGATTGATGTACCGTTGGGTTGGTCAATCATACTGACTTTCGTTCGTTGTGTTTTGTGATTGTCGGATAATTGACTTGGCTATATTATCCGTTTGATAACGCTTGTCATTTGTTGGTTTTATTGTATCCCTAACGGCGACGTTGTGTTGGTCGTCGTGAAGCGTGTTTTCACGCCGTATATTCCTTTGCGTTGCTTGTAACGTTTCGCCGATGGGCGTAAGTTACGCATTTCTTGTGTATCTCGTTGAGTTTTCCTGGCGGGGATGTTGGTTCTCCCTACTTGTTTTAAGTTTCGGGACGAAACTTCTTTTAAGGAGGGTAGAATGTAATATCCGCAATTTCGAATTTCGGTAATTTTCTTTTTTTTATAGGAAGTTCGTTTTGACAACTCTACCATGACCGTTTCGTCATTCCGAGAATGATTAATTCTGCACTTTTTGTCATCCGAGTTCGTTTCGGTGTCGTTTTGTTGAGTTCCGTGTCCTTAATCGACTTTTTCACGTGGGAGTTCGACTTTGTAAAGTCACCATTAATTCTTGGAAACTCCAAAAATTCTGAATCTTTGCAATATTATAGAGCATCAAGTTAGCTTTCCAATGGTTCAAACGGTGAGTCAATCGGAGTCCAGACGAAGGAGTTATGGTCGAAAGTTGAGTTTTAGACACAAGCAAAAAAATAAGGCCCGTGCATCACATTGCAAATTTCAATCTTAAATAAAAAGAAATACAAATAAATAATTTTCTTACAGTTATCACCTTAAATAATGAATATAGAGGAAAAACTATATATTTTGCTCGAACCCATTTGTAAATAAATTAAAAAAGTTAAGGTTAAGATATAAGCAAAAGTTCAATGGTTTATCGGAAAAAAAATCGGTGCAACGTACGGGTCTGAATGTCTCGTTATTATTAAGATACAAAACCATTAGGATTATTAAATAGTAGTAAATAAATGTATAAATAGATGAATTACAGAGTAAGGAGTCATCCCAGAATTCCTCATTGGTGAAACTGAAACCGCTCTTGCCGCCATATGGTGAAACTGAAACCGCTCTGCATCATCCTCGGGTCCCTGGCGGGTGTCGCTGTATGCTTTAGCATATTGTGTTTGGTGTCAATATGCTATGGTCGTCATCCTACTGCTCGTGATCCTCCACCAAATCTTCCAACATATATCACCGTTTCTGAAAGGTAATGATTTATTCCTATGAAACAGATTTAGTAGTAACTATCTTTCTGCATTTGTCATTCTACTGTAATCTCCTATGTACTGTGTGTGTTGTTCAATGCCAGAAACTCTCTTTTGTCTATCTTTTCAAATTATTTTGTTTTGTATCCCAAAAATTGTGTATTCTTATTAGTTTTAAATAAAAAACGGTCTATTAACTATTGCTCGAGATAAATTCAGTCATAAAAATTATCTTTTTTTTTTAGTCGATTTAGTTTTAGTTCTTCTCCAATTGTCTAATTTTACATCTACCGAAAACTCAAAACAACGTCGTTTAAGCTTACGTGCAGCTCGTTTGTTCCGTTAAAAATTTTGGGGATTTGCCGCGGACTTGCTGACTCGGCATGCCACATCACCTTTTTCCGGGTACTAAATTGGATTGAAAGTTAATTTCAGGCCTAGATGTATTTAGTGCAATATTCATGAACGATTTGTAGTTTCACTACATGTAGTTGCTTATAGTTTCATTTGATTATGTATTTTATATATCAATTTTGCAACCAAACGCACACACATCAAACAATTAGGTTATTAATATCAATTATTTTTTTTTACCCAATGTAATTTATCCAGTTTATACATGTTATTCCACAGAGTAAAAGTCAATTCGGATGTATAAATTAAAGAAGCTTATATGGTATATGAAAAAGATGGATAGATTACTAAATATATAAATAAAAAAATTAATTTTCTCAACAACCTCTCACATGGTGGTTTGAAAATTTATCTCCGAGTTACTAAGTTAAATGGTGTAACAGCCTACCTGTAGCAGAATTTGTAAAATAAATTATTCTTCAATTAAAGCACCTAATATTTATCAAACTTCTATATGTATGCTTTTAAGCTTTTACTGTAATTATAAAAATTATTTCTCTGATTTTTTTTCCAAAAAAAAATTGTAACTTTTTATTAGAGTTAAAACTACAAATCATTTCCATAATAATTGTACAAGTACATTTTGTCCCAAAATTGAAACTTAGACGGTTTAATCCCACTGAAGGTGATGTGGCGTGCCTGGTCAGCAAGTTTGTCGGAAATAAATTCAGTTAGCCGATTTAGTTTTAATTTTTCTCGCATTGTCCAATTTACATTCCAAATTCATCGAAAAATCAAAACAAATGTTGTTTAAGCTCACGTGCCGTTAAAATTTGGGGATTTCCGACGACTTGCTAGCTGGGTATGCCACATCACCTTTTTTTTGGGGACTAAATGGATTAAAAGTTAATTTTGGGATTAAACGTATTTCATGTAATATTTATGGGACGATTTGTAATTTCACTATATGTAGTTTCTTATAGTTTCATTTGATTATGTATTTTATGCAACAATCTTTGCAACCAAATGCACACATATCAAACAATTAGGCTATTAATATCAATAACCCGTCGAAATTCGACGGAAAATTACACTATGTTATAATATTTATGTATAAACATAATATATTAATTAATATTTAGTTAGGGTTCAATCACCCGAATATATTACCACAATATGTATCGAAATAATAAGGCTAGGGTTTGGCCACCAGAAACCCGCTTTATATACTCGTACACACCCCAAACTTAATTAAATAATGATTTACTACCACTTTGTGTAATAAACAGTATAGTAATATCGAAAATGATGAGTATAAGATTCAAACACTCAAATCGTTTAAAATTTATATATTCGTACCAAACACTACACCACAAACCCTTATTGATAGCACTTGGCCGTAGCGTTTTGGGCTCAGATGCTATCAAAACAAGGCAAGACTTGTTTTTTATCTGAATTCAATTGAAGTTCCATGATATATATTTTTACCTCATGCTTTGATATGCAAGTCTTCAATTTCCTTAATTTTCTCTTATTTACCTTCATTAATTATTTTTTTTATATTCCTTCTTTTATTTTCCTAGTTAATTGCGCTCTTTGCATTTTTAGTTCTTAGTTTAAATGTTGACTAGGTGTTTGTTAAAATGTCTAAATGAGTATCTTAGATAATTTCGTAGGTATAAAGTTTCTATGAATTAATCAAACTCCGGATTTCATTTTGATTACTTGATTGTGTTATATTCTATATGAATTTCTCTCTTTATTCAAGTTTTGAACATCTCTTAATTAATTCTGGGCGAGGATTGATTGGCCATTGATGACTTTCATCGGATCAAATTCGATTAGAGGCTAAATATGAATTTTGAAATGAGAATATATCGTTTAGAATTTAGATATAATTCATGAGACATTATCTTGTTCGATGGATAATTAGTTGACATATGGGTGTTATTGCCTAATTGTCAATCCATGCAATTGATTGATTTTAAAATAATAGTGAGAATTGGGAACATGAAAACCGAACCCTAGATATTAGGCTTTTATTCACTTTCTTTTACTTTCATGATTTACTTACTTTTATTTATTGTCTTTTACTTTCATGATTTACTTACTTTTATTTATTGAGAGGTGATAGGGCAACACCATGAACATCCACATACACACCCCGTGTTTTATGGGTATTGTACCGCATGCTTTACAGATAATATATTCATAATAATATTATAATAAAATTAATAGTAAATTATGCGGTACAATACCCATAAAGCACGGGTGTGTTGGGAGTGTGGTTCAGGGTGTTGCCCTATCATTTTTCTTATTTATTTGTGCATTTATATTTCATATTTGGTTATTAAATTTCATCCATTATATGTTGGATTTAGTTTATATATTCTTTCTTTTTCCACTCCAAACACAACCACACAAAATCACGATTCCGACAAACTTTTCTTGCGAGAGACGACTAGAGTTGACCTCCACTAGTACAAGTCAAGTCGACCTCATTCTCTTGCGACGAGATTTTAGTAGGACTAAAATATTCGAAACAATTACGATGCCCGTGTTCGAGTTTTCGGGTAATCTTTTATACCGGAGTTGTACGTCTGAACTTGTATGCCGTCTGTCATCGTTTTTAGCTGTGTGGTTTAGTCATCAATCTGATTTGTAAAATATTTCACGATTGTCATGGGTATATGCCGACTTTTCATCAATCACATTATGTCGACTTGTGAATTGGGAACGAGAGAGTATACACTATCATAAACATGCCGACTTTCCTCACACGCTTATGCTTGACTTACTTTCACACAATCTTCTTTTCCAATTTCATGTCCATAACTTTTTTTGTAGGACTGCTTTTTCCATGTCATGCTCATGAATTTTCGTCACTATCTTCCTAAACTATTTTTGCTATAAGAACAATAAAAAAATAAAAAAGACTACACTTTATAATGACTTTTTTCTACATGTGTCAATTTCAAAGATCTTTCCCTTGTTCATTTCTTATGCTTTTCCCTAGGAACCGCAACCACTATTTTTCGAGTGTGCAATAGATAAACTTTCGGGTTATACATAATAACCTGCAAACCACGGCAACTAAGTAAACTACACTAAGCAAACTCTATGTGACAGGCTCAATCAAAAAAGTGTTGGCATGGGAAATCGAACTCGTAACCTTTCAGTCTCTATTATGTTTTTCCCTTTATTTTTTGATTCTTTCTTTGTCTTTTACTTTTGCTTTTTCCTTTATTTTTACTTTACGCTTTTTTTTTTTTGAAAAATTAATATACACTTTTGGACCTGCCATCTTCTAGTTATCATTATTCATCCGCCGTATCTTAAGAATTGGTGTATATATATTCTTTATTTCTTAAATTCTCATCGTCTTGGTCTTCATTTCGGTTGAACAAATGATTTCTCAATTATACTTTACTCAATAAAATTACTAATAATACCATATTATAATTAAACAAATATTTTTATATAATGATTATTCAAATCCAAAATAGAATAAAAACTATGGTTACGTAAATTTGAATTATAAATTAAATTTCCTGTTCTGCATCAACAAGATATAAAGATAGATTATTTAAATCTATAAATAAGGCATGTTCTCTCCAGCTTATTTTCAGTTCAATTCAGTTTTTTCAGTTCAGTTCAGTTTTTTTCAGTTCAGTTTTGTTTTGTTTTTAGATTATTATTAATTATTATTTAATCATTTTAGTTGATATTATTATTATTATTACTATTAGTATCATCTTCATTGATATTATAAGGGTGGCATTCGGGTCAGGATGGGGTGTTTCGGGATGTTTGGGATCGGATGATATTTTAAACTACCCGAACCCGTACCGATTTTTTTTTAAATTTAAAGAATTTAATGCCCTAATAATTATTAGAACTTCACATAAAAATAGTCGGGTACCTGATCGGGTACCCGAAATTCAAATTAAAATACCCGAATCCCAAATCCGAACTTTTAATCGGATAGGGGTACCCATCCTGAATTTTTTTTAAAAAAAAATACATGATCCCGTACCCGAATGCCCACCCCTAGTTATTATTATTATTGTTATTCTTTCTATTATTGCTAATTATTGGTAATTATTATTATTATATTGAAAAACTTAGTAATTAAAACAACAACAATAACAACAACAACGATAACCACAATAAATCAAATATTTAAATAATTGAAGTATTGGGCAAGAACATTTTAATGGTTGAAGTATTCGGGCAAACTAATATACTATTGAACATTAACTATTATCATCATCATCATCTTCATAATAGGTTAATTATTGTTCCTCTTCTTCTTCATAAATTTGCTCTATCAACTCCACATTATCCTTGACCGACTTCCATATTCATCGGTTATTGTAAGTCGTACACTATCCATGATTTTTTTTCTCGCATCATCTACATGTTATGATCAGCTCTTGATTCCATTACTTCAACTTGGTGTGTGAAAGTAATACCTAGATCATGTAAACGAATAAAATTGTGAAGCGTACCTAAACATTTTGCGGGTATCCGATCCCCTACCCAAACTTTTTCGAGTATACGATTGGGTACCCAAACTACCTGACTCGAATGTCCACCCCTAGCTTCTAAATATAAAAGAGAAAAAATAATTAATAAAGAATAAGAGGTTAACTAGAAAGTAAAAGAAAATTAATAATATATTTATCAACAAGTATTCATCTCCTCGTACTATTTATCAAAATTAATAATATATTTTTAAAAGTATTTCTATTGTTAATAAGTATTATTATATTAGCTTATTATTTATAATTGTTTATTATTTCTATTAATAATAATATCATTTATATTATTATTATTACTCATTTTTAAATTATTAGTTACTTTCAGTTCGGTTCAGTTGAATTTTGCCGAAGAGAACAGGACCTAAGTACTCGCATGAGGCTAAAATGTTACACTTCACTATCCCTTTTAAATAATATATATATATATGAAAAGTGGTGATGACAATGAAAGGAGAGACATGTCACATGGGACAAAATCCTACGTGGTAAATTTCAGCAAAAAAGAAATGATTTAAAATTATTTGGTATGGACGACATGCAACATGACTACCACTAGTACAAGTCAAGTCGAGCTCATTCTCTTACGACGAGATTTTAGTAGGACTAAAATTTTCGAAACAATCATGCCACTATGTCCGAGTTTCCGGGTTATCTCGCAATGTACCAGAGTTATACGACTGAACTTCTATGTCGTCCATCATCGCTTTAGCTGTGTGGTTTAGTCATCAATCTGATTTGCAAAATATTACACAATGTCATGGCTAAGCCGGCTTTTAATCAATCGTACTTATGCCGATTTGTAAAATTGGAAAGGAATGAGTATATCCTATCATAAGTATGCCGACTTTTCATCACACACTTATGCTGACTTACCTTCACACAATTTGCTTTTCCATTTCACACTTGTTCATTTCTTCTGCTTTTTCCTTTTCGTTTCCCTTTTTTCTTTTACTTTTGTCTTTTCTTTTATTTTTATTTACACTTTTCCACCAACTATCTTCTAGTTATTTCATTATTAGTCCACTTAATGATCTCTCAATAATTATTAAAATTATTTTATCCAATGCATTATTTTGGACCAAATGATCTCTCAATAAGTTACTCAATAAAATTACTAAGAATACCATATTTTTACTATTTTACCAATCATAATTAAAAAATACCCACTCATTTCCTGTGTCTTTTTTTTTTTAATTTTACTTTTGACCAGTGGCGGATGCAGAAAATTTGACCAGAGGGGTCGAAATTTTAGTATCATAATTTTTTTTACGCAAAGATTGAATATATATTTATACATACGGGAAAAAATTAATGATTGTAAGTAAGATTTGATAATTATTGTCCTATAAAATAATACTACAAAGTACATCTTACTATATATATTCTTATTTATTGTATTTTATTTGATTTTTTAATCAACTAATATTGAAATTTATAAAACAAAAACTATTAATTATAAAAATATTATATAAATTTTAATTAGAAATTATAATTTTATTTTAAAAATATGTTCTTTTATTAGGATAAAATTATGTTATAAAACTAAAATTTCAATGGAGCTGCAGCAAGAACATATATACATATAAAAAATAAGGGAATTTTTTTCACTAATAATTTTTGGGTGTTTTTGAAGTTACACTAATAATTTTTTTTCATACTGGACACTCAAACCTTTGTTAACTTTTCAATGTTACACCAAATTAAGGACGTCGTCAATTTGTCCGTTAATTTCCGTTAATAAGGGTAAAATTGGGTAAATTTAACTTTCATATTATTTTATTTAAATAATTAATAAAAAAATAAAAAATAAAAATAAAAAATCTTATTCCATGGAAGGAGCTCTAATTCATTCCCGTTATATTTACATTTATTTTTCTAAAATTAATGGTAAAATTATAATAAATTTAAAATAATTATTTAAATTTAACTTTCAATATTATTGTATTTAAATAATTAATAAGAAATAAAAAGTAAAATAAAATTAAAAAAGCCTTCTTCCATATGAAAGGAGCTTCTACGACAGGAAGTTCTGATTTGGAACGTCCTGCCATGGAAGCTTTTAATGTGAACAAAAAAATTGAAAAAATATTTTAATTTATTTATTTATTATTTATAAATTAATTATAATGTTCTAATTTCTTTATAAAATTTACTTTTTATAAACTTAAATTTTCTTAATATTTAGAATAAATATTACAACATTAGAACATTATAATGTTATAAAAAGTAAATTTTATAAACAAATGGAAAATTAGAACATTATAATTAATTTTATGAATGAAGAATAAATAAATTAAAACAATTGTCAAATTCTTGTTTTAAATTAAAAGCTTCCAAGGCCTCCAATGACAATAAAAATTTAAAAAATTAATTTGTCAAATTCTTGTTTTAATTTAATTTTTAAATTAAAAAATTTATGAATTTTTTGATCCATAAATTCAGCAAAATAATTAAGGAAAAAGTAAAAATATGTGATAATCCTAACATATAATTAAGGCAAGTGCTTATCAATGACAATATACATAACATATGTGATAGTAATTAAAAAAAGTAAAAATTGACCAAAAATCTACAAAACGTGTGGTGCAAGGAAAAACTCAGTTTTTATAATATATATAGATAGATTGATAATAATTTGACTGTTATTTGCACTTAATTAGAAGAATGAATTTAATTATACAAATATAAGATATGATTGTGTAATATATTTGTATCACAAATAAGAGAGACCGAGATAGAGGACACGAGAGATCGAGATAGAGATGAATGTCATATTATCTCATGTATTCTTTAAGGCTTGTTTGCTACGTGTGATTAAGATGTATAATATATATCTAATACAACTTTATATCTTGTTTGTTATAAAGTATAAGACCCTTGATAAAATTCGGGCCCGTATAAATAATACTGATTTTTAGTATTACGTATCCCACCTAATAGGTGGTATTAGGTGATAAACAATACTACAACTAATAAATTCAATAAACTACCATGATATCTATATTTTGCAGAGAATTTAATAAGAAATCTCAGTCAATCTTATCAAGTTTTATCCCATACAACTTAGCAAACGAGCACTAAATAAATTATTATACTCACCGTGTATTTCAAAAATAGGTACACTAGTATACGTATGTTGATTGTTTTTCCTTCAGTATGTTGTTCAATGCCAGAAACTTTGTTCGTCTGCTGTTGATTGTTTTTCCTTCAATATTCCGAAAATCTCTCTCTCCCTCCCCCCCCCCCCCCCCTCCTCTCTCTCTCTCTCTCTATATATATATATATATATATAATAGCGTTACGGATTCTTAGCACTAAATTAATTCTCGCTCCTATGTAGTATTTTCTTAATTTTGGATTCTTATTTATTTTAAACTCCACATCAATTTAAAATGGTACTTAATTCATGGACAACTTAAATAAATAAGATTCAATATCTTGAATTCCACATCGATTTAAAATAGAACTTCACCACCTAAAATTCAATGTTATATTGAGTAATTATTTATTTCTATTGAAAATTTAATTTGGCCATTTATTATATTTGTATTAATAGTATTTATATATAAATTTAAGTCCCACATTGGTTTTAAAAGACACTTCATCGATTGGATAATTTAAATAAATACTCATAATCAACATGTATTTTTGCATCTCACAATTGATTTGCACCACTAGTTAATAGTTTTATTTTTATTGGAAAACATAATTTGATTAATATTTTTGCATAGACATAACAAACTCACCTAATATTAATTGGATCAATTTTTATGTTGACGGAATAAATAATTTTACTTACACACACACATTTATGTTAAATAATTTGTATTTAACTATCACATTTCTCATATGCAATTAATTTGACCAATTATTGAGTTGGCTAAATACTTATTGTTATTTTTATTGAAAATGAATTTTGGCCAAACATTGTTCGCCAAATAAATAATATTATTCTTTTGAGAATTTTTAATTTATTTAATTTAATTTGCTCAATTTATCAGTGTCTAATAGTTTGAGCGAATTTGATTTTTTTAAAGTCAAACATAACAACCAAGTATTGTAACAACTTATATTTGATTATGTAGATGAGTTTCATAGATATGGGTAATTCATTAATATAATCAATATGTATTTTACCATCATATTTCTCATCGCCAGTTAATTTGACTAATTATCGAGTTGGCTAAATAAATTATATTATTTTTGTTGAAATGTAATTTGGCTAATTATTAAGTTGGATAAATAAATATTTATTATTAAGATATTAATTTGGCTAACTTATTGACGTTTAACTTAATCTGTGTATCAGCATATAACAATTTGAGCAATTTGAATTTTTTTGAAGTGAGACGTAACAACAAATTATTATATCAACTTAATTAAATTGTTTAGTTTATATATTTTAGTAGATTTGGGAAATTAGCATATAGCTATATAGATTTGCGAGGGGAACATGTGCTAAAATTATTTTTGAATTGAGTTTGAGACGGGTGCAGGTATATAATATCTGAATGGGTTCGAGATGGCTGAACCCTATCTGTATTGTTTCGGGTGTCACTATATGGTTTGGGATGAAGTGTAGTAAATTTACATTTAAATCAAATATCGGGCGAGTACGGTTATATAAATTATTATAAACGGATTCGAGTGGCTGAATCTTTGCCACATCTTTTGGATTTTTCGTTCTGTGCTGTCGCGGTGAGGAACTCTGAATGGCTGATCAGGCTAACTAATAATTGACGAGTTTTTTGCATTAATAAATTTGGTTAAAAAAATATAATTTGATTATATATATATATATATATATATATATATATAATATCGTTACGCATCTGGAGCACCACGTTAACTCTCTCACATGTGATATTTTTTATTCTAGATTCTTATTTATTTCAAACTTTTATCCCATCTTGATTTTTAAATGACACTCCACTCAATGAATAACTAAATAAATATTTAACATAAATATGTATTTTAGCCATACTTATTGTACACCACCACGTTAATTTGGTCATCTATTGAGTTGGCCAAATGAATTATTTTATTCTTATTAAAAAAAATTAAATTTGGTAAATTATCAATTAAACCTCATTGTCTCAAATATGTATACATTTATTTTTCAATATTTAATTTATATATGCACAAATATTATTTTTATATTTTTATATTTTGTTAATAAACTCGATTCTTTTCACTTACAAATAAATATATAAAGTATCGAATAGCAATATAGATTCGAAGTACCACGCTCTCTTTCATGAAGTTTTTTATTTTTTTTATTATTATTGATCTAAAATATTGAATCCCACATCAAAGTATATGTATATAAATTATAAAAGTTTTTGAAGATTGTATAATTTCAAAGTTATACTAGGAATTTAACTTTTAATCTTTTGTCATTTATTCTTAACCTTTACTTTACAGTGTCTGAGTTTTCATTGAGATAGTTTAACCAATTACTATAGCAACTTGTGTTTACTTATTTAAATCATATAAATTTAAATACATTGAGTAATTAACGGATATTATCGAAATTTCGGTATACCTGTTTTTCGGTACGGTAACGGTATGAAATTTTGTTATTTTCGGTATTTCTGTATATACCGAAACACCAAAAAAAATCGGTACTTCAATATATATATATATATATATAGGTATATTGATATTTTCGGTATTTTATTTGTTCGGTAGTTTGGTATATATCGGTATATCAAGTTTTTTTCGATATTTTGGTAATTTGATATTTCGATAAGTTCGGTGTATACCGATACTGAAATAAAATTCGATATACCGAATTTTCGGTACGGTATCGGTATGGACGGAAAGCCATACCGAAATTTCGGTATACCAAATTTCGGTATACCGAAACTTAGGGTCCGATATCGGTATGAATTTTGTTATACCGAAACTTTCAGTACGATATACGGTATTGGTAAAAAAGTTCGATACGGTACGGTATACCACCCCCACGTCAAACAATTCAGCCATTAATAGCAACTAAAATTTCTTCACCCACTGTAATTTATAAGGTTTATACATATCATTTCCTATAACAAAAGTCAATCCGAATGCATAAAAGAAGTTTATAGTATATGAAAAAAGATGGATAGATTACTAATTATATAAATAAATAAGTTAATTTTCTCAACAACCTCTCATAATGAGGTTCGAAATTTTATCACGAGATATTAAGTTGCTATAACAGTCTAAACTGGACCTGTAGGATAGAATTTGTAAAATAAATTCTTTGCAATTTAGATAAGTCCCCAAATTTTGACGGCGTGCGCGACAAGTGAGCTTAAACAATGCCATTTTGTATTTTTGGTGAATTTTGAGACGTAGATTGGACAATGTCAGCAAAATTGGGACAAAATCAACTAAAAAGTTTATTTTAAGAACTGAATCTAGGAGGCAATAGTTATGAGATCATTTATGATTTAAATCTTATTAATATACATATACTTTGACAAATTATATCCTTAATCATTTCACAGTAAAAAAATTAGAGTTAAAAAATGTTATTTTAGTATTGTATTTTTGAATTAATGATAGTTGTACCTTATCCATAGTGAAATCTAATTATAGGATGAATGGGATATAATTTTTGTTTGAAAATATATAGTATTTGTCTAAGGGAAAACAATAAATTATTCTTCACATGTCTTAGTGAAAGATTGACCGGGGTTGTATTTTAGATTATAATTAGTATAAACAATGATGGTAAATAGATGGTTGAGATTAAAAAATAAAAAATATTAATGATAAGTATGTGGTGGAGATCAAAAAATAAAAAATACCTGTCTGATTTAATTATGGAAAATTATATATATTAACTTACTAAAAAAAACAACTTTAGGTGAAATGTAAATATTTTGGCGAGACGGAAGGAGTAATAAAGAAGACAAAACTGTAAAAAATGCTATCGCTACCATTAATACATGGCCTTTATATAAACATATTTTACCTAATATTTTGAAACACTTCAACAGCTTATATAAACAATAAAAACTAACATTTTATAAGGTCTGAAAATATTCTATAAGAAAGCTCATCAGATAATTGTAATAAGCATAAATGGTCGAACATACTCATTTTTTGAATTTCTATAAACTCAATGACCCTAACAATCAGGGGCGAAAGCGGAATATTTATTCAGGAGGATCCGAAACTATAGAAAATACAGAGGTCTGACAACTATATATATAACTTCCCCTATTTTATCGAGGAATTTTCACCCGCCTGAGAGGTCCATGGACCCCCTTGGACCTCCCCTCCCTCCGCCCTGCTAATATATTTGCACTTAATTAGAAGAATGAACTTGTATCGCAAATACGAGAGACCGAGATAGAGGATACGAGAGATCGAGATAGAGATGAATGTCATATTATCCCCTGTATTCTTTAAATAAATTATTATACTCACCGTGTATTTCAAAAATAGGTTATTAGCCCACTGTGTAATTTAGATAAGATGATTATATCTCTTATTTTGAAATTTTGGTGCAAAATAACCTACAGTGTTTACTTAAATAGTTCAAATTACCAGGAAGGGCAATGGGCGGATCGGAATGAGTACTTGAAGAACCAAACCCGCCCCACAAAGTGAATGGTCGGGATGGATCGACCCATTGCGGATCGCGAGGCGGGATATGTCGATCCGTATAGAAAAAAATATTACTTTAAAGTTAATAAAATAAATATTTTTACGAATTTTTTTATCTAGTATTATATTTTTATTATACATTTTAATTGTAAACTTGTTAACAGTAACATAAATATATAAGATACGACAATAATTTATAAAAGGTATACAAATATGGCGACTGTTTTTTTTTGGCGGCCTCCTGCTGGTCTCTTCTCCGGCGGAATTCGCGATGTTTCCTTTTACTAAATGAATGGATTTTAGTTGATTGAGCTGATTTTTATTGATTTAAACTTATTTTTATTGATTTACAGTGTATCTTATTATAAAAAAGCTACTGATCTTACTATTTGGAACTGAATCGTACTAATCAAAATTGACGTTTACTGATAATTAATTTTTACTGATCAAAACTAATTTAATTAGCTGACTGAAATTTAGTTTTACTGAATATTATCTTTTTAAGTTCAAGAGAACCGAATATGTAATAAATAAAATAAAAAAGAGAGACGAAATATTCCACTTGTTGAAGAAGTGACCAATATATCAAAATTATCAGTCTTGCCATGTGAATGTGAGGGGAAAAAAGAAAGATAACTAGTCGCCTTCGTCCACTGACCACGGGGGATTCGGATTCGAGTCCTTCTGAAGACAAAAATTTTCAAGAGTTTATGACTTTTTAGTCTATGACTAAAGAAGAGACCCTAGTCCTCCAGGGTACGCTGATGAAACAATTAAATATTGAGGGCTTCAAGCGGCAGTGTGAGAGGCCAGATCTCGATGGACCATGCGGTTGGATTTGAGAGTGTCCAACATGGAGCAATCACTTGGGGGACGACTCCTTGGGCGTGATAGTTGAGGATATTTAAGAACCTGAGAGCCGGATACACATCTCGTGATTTAACTGGTAGCAGTTCTGTGGGGCCGGGGCTGTTGTCCCGAGTACTAGTCAGGTATAAGCTTGGAACATCGGTATCAAAAAAAAGGAAAAAATAAAAGAAAAGGAAAAATGTTATTTGTGGGTGTTGGAAATAATGAAAATATACATATAAATACAAGGAAAACAAATAATAGAAATGAAAACTTATGATGTAAATGCCGAGGCGAGAATTGAATTCTCTCTCCGTAAGACAAAATTGCTCCGCACTTGTGTACACGGCCTATAGCAAATGTCCCCAAGATACAACGACAAACTTTGAATACGAAATGCTGCACCGCGGGTCGTAGTTCCAGTCGAACAATATAGATACTCGGGACTGAGTATAGACTCCTAGACTTCCACTAGGATGATGAATGACCCGAGTAGACATTTGAAATTTGATGTTCTGGATAAAGTGTGGAGCGGTAAAGACATTTTATATCGCCACTTACGGGTTTTCGGATGTAAAGTATTTGTACACATTCCGAAAGATGAGAGGTCGAAGTTTGATTCCAAGACGAAGCCATGTATCTTTATTGGTTATGGTCTTGATGAGCTCGGGTATCAATTTGGATCCTGAAAAATGCAAGATTTGCAAAATAGTCCTATAACCTATGCAACATGGACTCGACAAGCGACACGACACGACACGGATATGGGATTCTGATTATTTTCCAAAAATACATAGAGGACATGTTTTTACTTTATTATTGTTTATATAATATATTCATATATAATCTTTCCTTATTATCAAACAAATATAATACTATAACAAAAAATATACCAAACTATTAAATAAATAAAACCCTACATAAAAAGAAGCCTAGTCCATAAGTGCCCAATGCATGTCAAGTTTAACCTAGTTGTAGTCTCCACTATCTTCCTCTTTCCTTCTTTTTCTACAACGAGATAGAAAACAACCCAGCAGGTAAAAAGAACAGCCCCAACGTGTCCCCGGACGTGTCCCCAAGTGTCCCCTGCGTGTCAGGGGCGCGTCCGACAAAAAAAAAAAACATTACTCTCCAATACGCATGTCGGCAGCGTGTTGAGCATGTACAGAGTGTTCGACTCGTGCGGGGCGGGGCTAGATATGTGACTTTGGGAGAGTGTCCGTTCTTCATAGGGTATAACTATATAAACATCTCAATTTTGGTCCTAACCTCAGTAGAAACTAGAGATTGTATATATGCCCACTAACGTGATTGAAATCCGGCTATGACCAAAATTGAAATATTTATGTAGTTACATGACTATTTTGTAAAGTGTGCATTTTAACAGGACCAAACTTGATATATTTATATAATTAGGGGGCTTTCTTGCAAAACGTATTTGTTACAACACCATTTTACTACTACCCTAAAGTTGAGGAACTAATTTTGCAATTTTCCAATTAGATAATATACTAATAATTAAACACCCGGTTCTCCAATAAACTTACGCATAGGTTGAGGCAAGCTTCCCAAAATACATCTTTCTTAGTGCTCAATGATATAAATTGTGAACTAAGGCATACCTGCATTAGCCGCGAGATTCCTTTGGCAGAGTCCCTCAAAATCTTCACATATGTTCTTGATGTCTTCAATATATCCCTTAGCCTCGTGATACTCTCTTAAAAGCAAATCCCACTGGTGAAATAAAAAAGAATTTAGACGACTAACCAAAAATATTTTACGGATTGTATAATGATATTATTACCACCCAAGAAATGTCGTAAGCATTGAACCAGTTGTGATTGATCGATACTGTATCCTCCTGAGAAATCAATATTCATAAGTTGGATTTACTATCATCTTCGTCACGACAGAAATATACAGAAAATCTCGCAGCACGTTTGTAGAAACATAATGTTGTAAAAAAATTATAGATAAATAAAAGGAAAAAAGTCAATCATACCAAATTATGAACTTGATGATACCACCCACTGGGGACAAAGATGATTTCGTTCTGTTCCTGATTACATTCCCACCAGATTGCCTGGACAAAAACGAGTATTTGATAACTAAATATTAAATAAAAAAATTACTTGAAAGTAATAAAAACACCTAAAGATAAGCTTGCAGTCCTAGTTCAGAATGCACCTTCTCAAATCCAGGGTACTTTGATTTGCAAACATCTTCAAAGATGTTATAGACAGAAGACTTTATATACCTGAATAAAACATAAAACCTTGAGTACTAATTTTCGATGTTCTAAAACTCGTGACTCTGGACGATGGGTGAGGTGGGGACTGGGGAGGTTCCAATTACTCGGGGTTTAATAGGCGGATAGGCTATATTTTAATACAATAATATGATATGATCAGGTCCAGAATATTCTTGAATGCCCACGTATTAAAAAACAGGCGTTTTTTCAACACATCCAACTAACAAAACATGCATACCAAAAAAATTAAGGGGTGTTTTTATAAATTTTAAAACATAAAATGGATCAAATAAAATAAATTAAAATATGAGATTTGAAATATAGAACCAAAAGATAAACAGTCCTAGGAGGGAAGCTTCTTTCTAAAGTGCAAAGAACCTAAAACATACTAAATCGACTTATGAACGACGTACACATTTCGGAGACTCCGAGCCTAGTTATGTCATATACCCATTAAACAAATAACACTGGACCTGAAAAATGAAAAGGAGAAAAAACCTTATACTTCTCATTTTCTTCAGTTCTATGATAACTTAATGTTTGAGCAACACAGAATAAGAAATGACATGTGATCCGCCTAACTAGGACACTAAAACAAATATCAAAAATTTACAGCTTTAAGGCATAACAAAAATATGCATACTGCAGAAAATTAAATGATGTTTTACCTGTTATAAGTCTAAGAAGCCGATGAAATATTTATATAATGAAACAAAACATGATACGCATTCATTACTCTCCATTAAAAATCACTCATGCACACTTATTTTGAATTATTAAACGGAAAAGGTCTTCAGAAAATTCATACATGCATCAATGCATTAGTTTCAGCAGAAACCTCTATCTTTAATATTGCTGAGAAAAAAATAGCAATTACAGGTTAAAAGAAGAACAAAGAAATGTACTCTATTTATATTTTGCATTTGGATGCACTAAGCAGTGCCAGTCTTTGATAGTCAGCTGTCATTTTGTAATGTTATTCCCAAGTCGTTGGTATCTTCTTCATTCAATAGCGAGAGTTCATTGTTAACCAAACTACATTTTTATTATATGTCAACCACTCAATGCGGGAGTTTTATTTTAACTTCCTCCTCTGTGGAGATCTGAAGAAGTTATGTGATGTCTCTGACTTGTTCCATATGCTTTCTGTACAAATAGTAAATGAGATGAGTCAAAACATTGATTATATCGGAACACACTAAAACCCACATATTCTCTTATAGGCATTGTCTATTTCTTTTTTAACAATTTCAAGAAGCCTTTGTGTTTTCATTTTAGATAATCGACATTGTCCACAAGAGCAGTAATATATGTTATGCAACACAACATTTTCTAATAAAATTATGGTAAACTCTTAAAAAGGAAAAACAAAATCCGTAGGAAAGAAAAAACATGCATTGCCACTAAAACCATATTGTTGGTTCTGGATTCAGGGGTTGCTCTCCGTGTCTCTCTTTTCTTTTCACCGTGTCATCTTACAATGACTGATTTTCTGATACCCATTGTCAGGAATTTATGTTACTTTTTTACTTATTCCAAAATCTTAATTTGATATCATCATATATTCCTTCAACAGAATTCTCAATTTTCCCAATGTATGCTCCAAGAGGTCGAGCATGCCCTAACTGCCGACTTGTTGGAACACACTTTGAGGAAATCGATTGCGGAAATATAATTCCATCATCATCATCATCATCATCAACAGCACCTTAATCCCAACTATGTTGGGGTCGGTGGCATGAAGAATATAGTGTCGTTTAATTGTCTAAAATTAGTTAACACCATAACTCATGCAAATAACAAAGTGGCAAAGTTTTACGCCGGATGCCCTTCCTGTCGCAACCTTCATATGAAGGAGAAATAGAACGAAATTCCAAAACCGTCAACATCATAGGTTTTTCCATTTATATGGAAAATATCATGAGACGGCGATGAGTTTGAGATAATTGCTATTGTCATGTCACAATACGTGATTGATATTGTAAAATCAACACATACATCATGGAACATGACTCGATAGGAAAATATAATTCCATTGCAGAAAAATTGATGAGATTAAATAAAGATTTTGGAATAAGTAAAAAATGAGATAAATAACAGGGTTGTGCTCATAAAAGCCCATACTCCTGGAATAGGAAAATCAGAGTCGTTGCACCACAACAGTGAGACAAGAAAAGAGAGAGGAAGAGGGGCAGAAAGCGAACTCCAAAACCAGCAACATGGCATTGGTAATGCATATTTTTCTTCAATCCAACTCCTGTGGATTTCATTTTTTTCCTTTTAAAATTTCAAAGTAATGTATTCGGGAATGTATGCTCTTTAACATATAATACAGCTCTTGTGAACAAGGTCGACCATCCAAAAATGAGAACCAACAAAAGGCTCCTTGAAATTATTAAAAATATATACAACGCCTGCAAGGAAATTAGTTTTTTTTTTGTGTGGTATTTTTTCTTATTTTTGGTGTTCCAATAAAATCAATATTCTTAATCATCTTACTTCATTTAATATTTTGCAGAAACTGTACGAGGAGAAACAGAAAGTCTCGTTAACATATAATATAAAAAAGATGTTTGGTTAACAGCAGATTCACTTGCGATGATGTCATTGAATGCATACCAACAATTATGACAACAATTACGATAGAACATTACAAAAGGTATCCCTCCTGACCATGAAGAAGCCAAATGCTTAGTGCTGCATCAAATGTAGAATATAGATACAGCGTATCTGCTTGTTTTGCTTTAACCTCTAATTGCTAATTTTTGTTCAACAGTATTTTGAAGATAAAATTCTTAGGATGCATGGCACTCTTGATTGAGTTATTAAAGGATCTAATAAATGGTATGAATCAAGTTACTCTTTAGTTCTCCTCTATCCCAAAAATAGATGAAGTTTTAAGATCTAAGCACATATGAAGAAATGATATAAAATTACTTTTTTATCCTTTTTAATATTTTTCTAATTAAGTTTGTAATTTTCTATCTCTTTTGTCTCTCTTTCATCCTCTTATTCTTTTCAACTATTCCCTCTCATTAATCATTAAAGTGTCTCATTTTTGTGCAATCTGTAGAGTCGAAAAGGAAAAACAAAAGATGAAGATTGCTAGCATATTGCATTTTACTTTGATGGGAAAAATGTGTGTGTGTGTTTGGGGGTGGGGGGGGTGTGACTATTCCCATTTGGTTCATGCATGTCTAAGGAAATGTTTCTAAACGTTCTGAATACTAGTAATTACTTACTATGGAAATATAAAAGCATTTTCTTTAAAGAGACGGAGAGACTATATTGAGGGCAAGAATGAAAGTTCAAGTCCAAATTTCTATTTGAATCCAACAGCAGCATCTATTTAGGGACAAATTCATTGGCTTAAACATCATCTAATTAAACTAGGTAGGGCCGCAGGGGGTATAAAATTGCCAAATGCAATTCTGAAATATAAATACGGCATTACTTGCACTTCATAATTTAGCTGAATAATTTCTCACCTGGTAATCTAGGTAGGGGGTAGGGAAAAAAACATATGAAAGAAAATAATAATGAGATAATAACCAATTCTAATCAAATGATAATATGTCTAGCTCAACTGCCAATTATTTTTTCCTCTAACAAAAATAAGATACTCAAAGCACTCATAAGAGGGGGGGGGGGGGGGGGGGAATTAAATAAGCGGTCGCAGTAAGTTTTTGCATATCCACATCCACCCTACAAAATACTCATTTAAAAAACAAAAGAACTCGATCATTTCAATAAGATATTCTATATCTCATCACCCTTTGAAAGTTCTCTTTCATGTCAGTTAGTGTGTTGTTCAGAAAGGAGAGACAGCCAGTAAATCATATTTTTCTAATTTAAAAGATAAAACAGTAACTTAGGGACTTGCCTTTTAAAGGCCAGGCGCCATGCCTCGGCGTAAGGCACTATTGCAAAACCTTATCTTCCAATTTCAATAATTTGGCGGAGTTCAATGAATCATACAAAAGAAGGACGTCATACCCTGCATAGCAGCAAAAGTAGAAGCCTCAACCGGATCACCAATAGTGAACACATCCATTCCCCTAACATTTTCACCATTCTTAATGCATCCATATGTCCTGCGAATACAACTTTAATCCATCTGGAAGGCCAAAAAGAAGATAGATTACCTTCACAACTTGTTTCGCAATATTCCTTTATCTTCGTGATAACTGGCCACCAACACCCTAGTCCCATCCTGTTGTGAACTTGATAATGTGCTCACTTAAAGAGTTGAGTTTGAACGTGAAGAAACTTAAGAAATTAAGAAGCTAGTAACTGCCCAAGCTGCTGAAATCACACGAGATGAATCTCTCCAGGAAATCATAAACAAGTTTACTCATGAGATTGCGGGAGTGACAGCCAGGACAGAGCTGGACGAGAATAAGGTATTGGTGGCCAGCTATTGAAAGAAGAAGAATGTCGCGAAACAAGTTGTGAAGGATAAGCTATCGTCTTTCTAATCTTCAGATGGATTAAAGTTATGTTCGGATGAGATATAGCTGCATAAAGCATGGTGAAACCATTAAGAAATGGTCGTGTACTTAGGTTCACTGTCGATAATACGGTTGAGACTACAACTTTGGCTGCTATGCACTGCAGGATATGTCGTCCTTTAGTGGAATTGATTCATTGAGCTCGGTCGAAGTATTCAAATTGAATGATAAGGTTTCTCAATAGTCCCTCACTCTGAAGCACGCGGCCTGGGCTTTAAAATTCAAGTCCCTAAATTCTTGTTCTAGTTTTAAAATTAGAAAAATATGATTTACAAACTCTCTTTTTACTTGCATATGTTTGATTAGTTTTGCATATATTTATAATTCACTAGCAAAAAAAAAAAAATATGATTTTGGCTTATCCATAATAAAATAACATGGTTTTAATTCTCTCTACTAAATCAAGTATAAAGCCATTCGGTTGCACCCAAATTCTATTTTGAGCTTACTCTACACTAAGTGATAGCATGTGAGAACTCATTATTTAACAAAATGGATTTCTCTTAAAATTACGTAGTAAAAAGGAAAACATATATACATATAAGTCAGTACTATTTAACGAATTAAATCGACTTTAACAGACAAAACAAAGAAAAAGGAACAGTCTTGCCAGACCTTAACAAAATGCCAATCCTTCAAATATAACATCGGCTTACCATCATCGCCACCACTGTCAGAACCCGAAATATTTACCCAACCGTCATGAATTCTGAAACCGACATTGCCATTCTCTTTTGGTCTGTGAATTCCTTCGTACCACAATCCGCAACCTTTAACATATGGCAAATACTTGGGTGAGGCCATCACCACAATGGTCCCATAATGTAAGACAGACTACAAATTTTAGTTTTTTAGGTTTTTTTTTTTTCACTTTTTTTGTTTCAGTTTTTTCTGGTTCTTTGGATATTTTTAGGTACATTTTATAATATTTTTGGGATATTAAAGTTTTTCCCAATTTTTTTTTTTTGAAATTTTTGTTAATTTTTTATTTAAAATTCAGTTTTAGGATATAAGACCAATCTCTCACATTAGGTACTCAAGACGTGACCTATAATGAGTAATCTGTATCATCATCTACTAATTTCCGAACGGAAAAAACAAAAAGAAAACGAAGTCTACAAACGACGTCGTGGAGCGGTTACCTGAACTCTGGAGCTACCGAAGTGAGAGGAGAAGAAGTGGAGATTCGGCTTTCCGTCACAAGAAACCCAGTCTTTGCAGGCCAGCCAATCATCCATGAGCCCGGTAAGGATTACGGGCTGGTTTCGGGCCACGTATTTTTCGACAAAATCGGCATAACTCAGCTTTCTCCCGTTCACCTTCTCCACTTTCCCTCCGATTTTCAGACCCATTCTCTCTGAGAATGCTTAGAAATCGTTGTGGTATGCGCTTTTGACTTCCACTAGACTTGGCTGAGCTGATCTGGGCCAACATAACTGACTGCGTCAAATTTATTTGGGCTACAATAAAACTCAGAGAGAGAGAGACAGAGAGAGAGAGAGAGAGAGAAAGTGCAGCCCAACTTGTGCATATATTTTGTACAAGTGCAATTGGGGCAGTTTACTCAATTTCTCAATATTTTCACTTTTTTTTCTAGTTTAGGTAGTTGGATATTGAATATGAAATTTGAACTTATTAATATTTTTGTTGATATTAATATTATTGTTGTTATAATATATATAGTATTATTTTATGTTGAACATATTGTTAAACAGTATTATTAGTTATTATTGTTGTTGATTAATATTATTGTTATAATATCATTTTGGACTTTAGCATTAATTGTTATCACAAGACAAATAGTAGCAAATTTTGTGATGTAATAGTAACAAAACTTGTGATTGTAATAGTGCCATATTTGTTACTATAAATATGTAGTTATGGAAATGAAGAAATCACACACAAAAGAAAGAGTAATAAAACTTCATCTCATTTCCTTCCTACTTGTTCCCTTGTTATTTTTCTATTTTATACTATTATTATCTTCAATAGCAGTCTTGCTTAATATTAGTCTTATAACACGTTATCAGCACGAGTTATTGTTCGAAAAAGGTTATTATTATTCGAGTTTGAATTTATTTATACTAACTCGTTTTTATTCTTGTAGGAAAAAAATTGCCGGAATTGAAAATAAAAAATTCCAGATCCTCGATGTCACAGGAAATAACTATCTATCATGGTGCCTTGATGTTAAATTGCACCTCCAAGGTATGGGATTGGCTACTACCTTGGAATCTGTGAAACTTGCTAATGCCGATATTAAAAATGAGGCAAATGCAATGATATTCATGCGCCATCATTTAGCCGAGGATTTGAAGAATGAATATATACAAATTGAAAGGCCTTCTGAGCTCTGGAAGAAGCTCAAAGACAGATTTGATCACACCAGAACTGTAATATTGCCACAGGCTCAATATGAATGGCAACTACTAAGATTGCAAGATTTTAAATCTGTTGCTGATTATAATTCAGCCTTATTCAAAATTGAGTCTCGACTGGCCTTGTGCGGTACACAGCTATCTGAGACTGATAAGCTGGAAAAAACATTCACCACGATGCATTCCTCAAATATGGTGCTTCAACAACAATACAGGCAACGACAATTTCAAACATATTCTGAGCTAATTTCAGTTCTTCTCACGGCTGAGAAGACAAATGAGTTATTATTAAAAAGTCATGAACTACGACCTTCTGGGTCCCGTGTCGAACCTGAAGCACATACCAGCTCTGGTAGAGCTTCCGGCCGATTCAAGAGCCGTGAAAATAGATCCGGGCGTGGAACCCGGAAAAGTGGTGGACGTGGTGGCTATCGTCAAAATAATTACAAAAATGACAGCGGCGGACGTAACTATAATAATCGTGATAATTATCATTATTCCCGTCAAAATAAATATTCCGACAGACCAAGGCAATCAATTCACGGGCATCGTGATAAGGAAAAAATGCCTATGGAAAATTCTGGTGATGATTCATGTCGTAGATGTGGTATAACTGAACATTGGGCTAAATATTGTCGTACTTCCCAACACCGTGTGGATTCATATCAGGCATCAATAAAAAACAAAGGCAAAGATGCCCAGTCTCATACCACCGAAACATTCGAGCCATCCAAAGTTATTGAGGCCAACACATCTGGGAACATATTTGATGGAAATCCTTACCAGGATTGGAAATCACTTGAGCTAGCAGATTTCCTTGAAGATCCTGGTTCAGTGGGATATGACGATGAATGGCTGAAATAAAATATTTATACAATATATGTCGTATATTTACTTTCTGGCTTGTAATACCCCAGTTGTTTTTGTGTGTGTTTTTTTATGTATAATATAAACATCAATAAAATTATCTATATTTTTATATTAAATTTCTCCCACTTCCAACGGCTATAAACGGCTAGTAATAGTGATTTTTGATTCTATAAATATGCACACATTTTATTCAACAACTCACTCATATTCTCTACCCTCTTGTAGAAATTCTTAAGTATCTTCATCCAATTTTCTTCGAAAATGATTAATGGATCTCTCGTCTTTATTTTCACAATGATCAGCATGATCATAATACTGATATTTAGCAAAGACTTCCCTCCGGAATTATTCTGGATTGGTGTTTCATTTATCATTTATATTGTTGGTCTTGAATCAGCACTAATGATACATACAAAAATGTATTATTAAAAAAAAATGTATGTTTACATTTCCATTATCAATAAAAAAAAATTTCATGTCTTAAATATTTATTATGTGATGATTTGATTGAATAGGAATACAAATGGAAAGTATCGAACAGATACACAATTGTCTTGTTGATAGTGCAACAACGCACTCAATATTTACAAATAAAGCATATTTCTCGAGCATGAAATTATGCACTACGCACGTTACAACTATATCTAGTCCCGTAGAGATTATTGATGGCTCCGGGAATGCAACTGTGATGTTGCCTAATGGAACAATTTTACACATTGAAAATGCGTTATTATCTGGTAGATCAAAAAGAAATCTGTTGAGTTTTAAGGATGTACGCCGAAATGGCTATCACTTGGAAACAGTGATTGAAAATAATAAAGAACATCTCTATATTACATCCTATAAAATGGAAACTCGACTTGTCCACGAGAAAATTGAAGCAACTATTTCTGGACTGTATTGTGTCCCTATTCGAGCTTTTGAAACCTATGCTACCATGGCTTGGAAGCTGGTGAATCCTGATATATTTGGGTTATGGCATGATCGCCTTGGGCACCCACGAACTTCTATGTTACGCAGGATTATTGAAAATACTCATGGACATCCATTAAAAGGCACAAAAATGCTAATGTCCAAAGATTATTTTTGTGAATCATGTTCACGTGGAAAACTTATTACTACACCTTCTATGGAAAAGGTTGGTTATGAATCACCATCATTTTTACAACGCATTCATGGTGATATTTGTGGACCAATACATCCAGCAAGTGGACCATTCCGATATTTTATGGCCTTAATAGATGCATCATCCAGATGGTCCCACATATATTTATTATCTACCAGAAATATTGCTTTTGCACGACTCTTGTCCCAAATTATTAAACTCCGAGCACATTTTCCTGAATATCCTATAAAAAAATATAAGAATGGATAATGCCGGAGAATTCACATCAAGAACTTTTGATGATTATTGTGAAGCACTGGGAATTAATGTTGAGCACCCAGTAGCACATGTTCACACCCAGAATGGATTGGCTGAATCCTTGATCAAACGACTTCAAATTATTGCTCGTACATTATTAATGAGATCAAAACTCACTAGTGCAGTGTGGGGTCATGCAGTATTACATGCATCAGCACTCATCAGATTACGGCCCACTGCTTATCATATGCACTCCCTAATGCAATTAACTCTAGGCTTTGAGCCGAATATTTTGCACTTACGCACATTCGGATGTGCTGTTCATGTGCCAATTCCACCTCCTCAAAGGACAAAAATGGGTCCTCAACTCCGGCTTGGCATATACGTTGGATTTGATTCCCCATCAATAATTCGGTATTTAGAACCAACAACGGGTGATTTATTTACCGCTCGGTTTTCCGATTGTCATTTTGATGAGACGATGTTTCCATCAATTGGCAGGGATAAGATTGTTCTTAACAAAGATGAACAAAAACCAGTTGAGGATATCTCCTGGAATGTACAAAACTTATCCCACCTAGATCCACGTACTACATAATGTGAAAATGAGGTGAAAAGAATCATCCATTTACAAAATATTGCTAATAGACTTCCTGATGCATTTAATGATGCAAGTAAGGTAACAAAGTCTTACATTCCAGCTGTGAATGCTCCAGCCAGGATCGTTGTTCCTAATGACACAAAAATGGATGATGATGCCCCACTACAAAAGCGTGGTAGACCTGATGGTTCGAAGGACACTGTTACTGTAACACCCCCAAGTTATTCAGGGTATATTACAGCGCCGTGAGCCCCGCCGTGGGACCCACAAGGCTAAACATACGCGGAACTATAAACTTGACCGAGAAGGTCTACATACAATGGAAAGAAAGACGATACAAATGGTATTCAAAACCATAACCAATGAAACCATATACATCACTGCACAAATCAATACCTCGGCAACACAGGCCGGAACATCAAGGAAACTGAAATACAATACTCGAGTATTTAAAAATCCATTCCAGTACAACAACACTGAATGGAGGAATCCAAGAAAATAACCGGAGACAAGACACAGGATCACACTTGCCCATCATCTTCATGACGACCGCACCCACCGTCCGCTCTCCTGGAACCCGAAATACATGAAACGTATTTCCCCATAAAGGGGTTAGCCGTCGAATAGCTAGTGCAAGTATAACAAGATGAAACATAATACTCTCGACAATAAAGTAAATGTAATCCGTCAATTCATCAATGTCCGTCAATTCATCAATTTAAGACTAGTATTCCTAATAACTAAAATCTCATAAGACGTATGTGAATGCCGTAGAAACGGTTCGTTCACCTCATACGCCGTTACGTATGTGAATGCCGTAGAAACGGTTCGCTCACCTCATACGCCGATACATGTAGGAATGCCGCCAAAACGGTTCGCTCATTACATGCCAACAATATACCTATGAATGCCGTAAAAACGGTTCGTTCATGATATGCCATCAATATTTCTATGAATGCCGTAAACGGTTCGCTCATATCATACCATCAATTCCTCTTACTTTCAAAGTCGAGAACGCATAATCATAAATGTATACTTGCCTTAATAATCGTTATCAAGATCCCAAGAACACGGTTCGACCGGGAAGCTTGAACCACGAAGAAGACAACGAATGGAAGGGTTCCACTTGAGTTCTTCACAAGGATTTCGTCCTAAGTCATATCAATGATAAATCAACAATCGTACGATGAATAATAATCGTACAACGCACAAACCCCCTCTTAGACCTTTTGTCGGACACCTTCAAGGCGTCGACTAATAACTCAACCAAAACGCATTTAATCAATACAATCCAACCGTGGAATAACGATGGAAATGATAGAATACACCTAAATAATCATCAATCCATCACTAATCTAAATTACTACGGATTAAAAGGATGAAGTCAAACAAAATCCCCAATTTCCAACACAAAAATTCGAAGTGTTCTTGAATAATCTTTCAATAATCCGATGAATACTCAAACATGTCCATAATCATGCGTATATCACTTCATACCCCATGATTTTAACACCCAAAACATCATTACCCAATACAAAATCGAAATCCAAGATGTTGAAGAAATTACCTCTTGAAGATCCAAGCACTATGATTCGAAGAATACTCGATAGATCGATGATCCGAGCTTCACAATCGAAAAGAGATGAAGAGAAATCACACACTCAAGTGATAGGTGAAGAAACTTCTTCCTCTCAAGCCTCCTCTCTCGTGCCCAGGTGAAGAAATGGGGATAAATGAGGTGATCCGCTCAAGAAAACGCAGATATAGGGTAAACTGTCATGTGTGCCGCGACTCAGTATAGGTGTGCCGCGGCACAAGCCCAAAATTTGCTCCCAGGGCTCGGCAGTGTGCCGCGGCTCAGCCCAGGTGTGCCGCGGCACCGGGTACAGGCGGTTTTGGCCGAATCTGGAAAATGAGAGTGACTTAGCTATTTCGACCATAACTCCCTCGTCTGGACTCCGATTGACTCACCGTTTGAACCATTGGAAAGATAACTCGATGCTTTATAATATTGCCAAGATTCAGAATTTTTGGAGTTTCCAAGAATTTATGGTGATTTAACAAAGTCGAACTCATACGTGGAAAAGTCGCTAAAGAACACGGAATTCAACAGAACGATACCGAAACGAACTCGGATGACAAAAAGTGTAGAATTAATCATTCTCAGGATGATGAAACGGTCCCAAGCAAGTCGCCAAAATAGACTTCCGCCAAAAATAGAAAATTTTCGGGGAACAAAAATTACGGGCATTACATTCTACCCTCCTTAAAAGAAGTTTCGTCCCGAAACTTAAAACAGGTAGGGAGAAGAAATATTTCGCCAGGAAAAAATCAACGAGATACACAAGAACCGAAACTTACGCCCAAATGGCGAATCATCAATATAGAACACAACAATACATTACCCGAAGGTAAACCAAACCAATGCCGAAAAAGATACGAATTCACAATGCCCGAAGGCTCCAACGGAAATACCGATACATCACAATGGCCTGAAAGCCGAATGTACCCCAAAGTCAGAATCATCACAAAATATATCTCAAAGAAACCAACTCGATCGTCGGACATACCCTCGGCGTATGAACAACTGGGCCGCAAATCGTCGGACATATCCAATACAACATGGACTACGAACGATCAATCAATAAAGCTCAAGAGGGACATCACAGTACGCTCGATCCGGAAATGTGTCCGTGCACATGTCCACCCCGTATACGGAATCCAGAAATATACGTGGGACAATGTACCTAATTAGCCTCACGAACTACGTCTCGTGTGCACGGTCCAATGCGGAAACATCCACGCATGACCATCGCGTACCTGGCTAAAAATCCTACACAATAACCAATCGGAACGCAGATATGATTCCGGATATGTCACGATACAACATGACAACGAAACTCAAAGGATAACACATCCAATACGGATCATACGACTCACCAAGTGAACGATGACACACGAATAATGAAAGATCGACACGACCAACAATATTCAAAACAACCATCCTGGGATCAAAATCCCTAAGGACCGATTAACACGACAATAATCACAACACCACAATTCGGGAAATCCTCAACCCTCAACGATCACAAAATTATCGAGTTCACAAGAATAATAGTGTGCTGCCTTGAGTCGGCCAACACGACAATAATAATTCAACGGATGGGAACTCTCCTCGACAGTCCCAATTCAATACTTCGATTACCGTAGAATGGCCAATCGATAACAACGATACAACGGATGAGAATATCTTTGACAACGGATGGGAATTATCTTCGATAATCCCAATTCAATACCTCGATTACCTTAGAACGGTCAATCGATAATCAATGATACGATAGAATAGATGTCCCGGTGTCTTAAACCGACCACCGAAACGGAGATGACAAAAGGATATATCAAACGTCCCCAATCGGTTAACGCAACATCATAGCAACAGTTCCAATTCGACAACAAAGATTCGACGATGTCTCAGAACGACATTAATCGCGAACAATAATAATCGATACATCGATACCGCAAACCGGCTACCGACAGCAACTTTACCAACAAGTATCGTAATGCCTTGAACCGGCCATTTACAAACAACAGTAACATTTGGCATAATTTGCCGACGGGCGTCGTGTCAACCAATCCCTTGATATCAATACAATCATAAAGAGGCCAAGTCCCGAAATGATACACACATTCGTACGCCTACACAATAACATTAGTCTCATTGATTAGTACGAGTATAAAACTTGCCTCGATATCAATACAACGAACTGTTACCAATTCAGTTGACTTCGTCTTACGAATTTCCCTCAGTCTCGACCAAGTTAATCTACGAATCCTTCAACCTTAACCGCAACACAACAGTCATAATCTATGATCAAACATCATATCTTAATGTAAAACGAAGGATTAATAATCAACAGGTTCGATGACGACCAATATCAATACCACCAAACCACAACTCAATCGTTTCACCATATCTCGACTAATCACAGTCTGAACAATCCAACTCAGGCACTTACACATCCTGTCCACAATACGAGTCAAAATATGATGATCATATCAGCAACAAATGAGGACCAATAATAAGGGTCTAAATGTTCCAAACTCGATTCTTAAATACGAATTGATAAGGTTCCCTTCTCGTAAATCCATCGTTAAAATTTACTTATGACCGTCATCAATTCGAATCATCCGACTGGTTCAAAACAATAGATAATCCTACTAAAAAGGTTATCAAATAGTCCGATCATTTAACTTGAATATTTGCTCCATGCGTATGGGCTTCCAAATGCAGAGATGAATAATAGTCTCATCAAACTCATCATCACATTCGTATTTCTATACGAATATTATTTCAAACACACAGTTTAGCTCTAGATATGAATATTCCATATTCATTATCAAAACATCAACACTTCTTAAAAAAAATTCATCACCTCGTATAATTCAAGAGTTCTTCGAGAACACGAAGTATCCGAAATCCCATTCAGAACAACATATCCGAGGTATATATCTCCATGTTATCATTTCCTTCATCATGCCCTTCATACAACCTTAAGAATCGCAACAATACCGTTATCATCATATTAAGAAGATCTCAATAGTCATATCAACATCCGAAATCTCTTATTACAATTCCAATAAATCTCGTATAGCATTATCACATGATACCAAGATTGTAATACCCTGCATCCCCTGGGAATATTACACGCCGTAAACCCTTCTCACAAGGATTTACCAGGCTAAGCACAATTTTCCACGTCATTTCAAAAATGCCAAAAAGACCGATGACGGTAATATTTTTCAAATACTAAAAAAAATCATTTTCCAAATACCGTCAAAATGATCAAGGCTAAAATGCCAAAAACTCAGTTTAGGGAATCGGTTTTACAAAATAAAATTTCAGTTGGCAAGATACCAAAAGTCCTTTCAAAATACTCACGCAGCAGATAAAAGTATAGTCCTGTAACAGCCCAAAAACAGTGGCCATTACAGTGCCGTGGATCCCTCCTGGGACCCACCAGGCAATATCACAAAATACACTTAAAATCCGACAACGTGGCACCGTACCACGATATTTATCAAAACCCCGGTGTGGAGTATGAGTTATTCATATTTTTAAATACAAGCAAACATACACAGGATCCAAACACAGATGCACTATATGACGATGGGCAAGCACCTAACAAGTTTTATTACATTCATCCGACACAAAAATAAAACTAAATTCACGCTTAAAATATAACATAACAACCAAAAGACTCGGGGCCCCGAAATAGCATACATCGAATCCTCCGTCGCCATTGTGCTCCTCCCGTGCCTTGCCCTTTCTCGCCCCGAAATACAAGTATTTCGCCCCAAACCACAGGTCACTATACATGATAATAATTCTCATGGCATTATACAATTCATATATATACCGATTTCAAAGAAATCCACCGACTACCGAATATACCCAAGGCGTATAAACAATCACCCCAATCGTCGAAACATAATCAAGTATACGAATGACCACATACTATGGCTCAAGACGGACGTCACAGTACGCCCGATCCGGAAATGTGTCCGTGCACATGTCCACCCCGTATACGGAATCCAGAATATACGTGGGACGATGTACCTAATTAGCCTCACGAACTACGTCTCGTGTGCACGATCTAAATGCGGAAAACATCCACGCATGATCATCAAGTGCCCGGCTAAAAATCCTACACATAACCAATCGGCGCGCAGATATGACTCCAGAGATGTCACGATGCAACATGACAACGAAACTCAACGAATTACACTTTTACGAGGGAATCGAACAACTCACCGAAGTGTCAACAAAGCTCAAAAGAACTAACGGTAATAAGGACGGTAATTCCGGGGTATCATCCCCAACACCATGACAATACGATCAAGGGTATCACCATATCACGAATCATAGATTATCGTAACATTTCATACACACGAACTGCATAATAATCACAAGAATTCAACCATCACTATAACCAAGCAAGATAACTTGCCTCAATTCCGTAGACGAATAATCCTTCTTTGAATGGTCAAACGAACGGTATCCTCGTCTAACAATACTCACGTGAACAAGCAACCTTGAATGAAATATAATCCATTCAACAACACATTCGTATGATAATGGTATTATCGCCTGAACAATATTCGTAAATTCACTTTGAATAAATAGATTATCCTATTGACCATTTTAATGTTCTTATTACAAATCATCGCATGTTTATCATGTTCATTACATATTCTAATCTTGATGTCAAATTCTTGATGTCCAGTTTATCATCAATGTAATATCGTGAGGATATCGTTTCAAATCATCGACACTTCCAATTACGATATAAGTTGTGTTTAATTACATTCTTCATTATTTACCGACGATTTCATTCAAAACTTGATTATTATATGAAACGTAAGTTCAAGTTTTTAGTGAGTTAAGAACATTATCTTAATTTACTCCTCTAGACATGCACGGATTAATGAAATGGAATTCGGCTATTCATCTACCGTATTTGTATCGTCATATTCAACACAACTCTCTTAAGAACATTATTAACCTATTAATGTAGTGATTAACACTCTTTGGTGAAATCGATAAATTCAACGCACGGAGATTACAACTTCCTCCTATCAACATTCATTGTTTTACTTTGAAGAATTTATTAAATGCCTAGTTATACCATCGATACTTGAGATTTTGAAGTAATTTCATCCATCTAACAAAGATCATCTTCAAAGGGTTAACATCATCTTTCCAACAATTCCATCACAAAGGTTTTAAAGGCCAAAATCATGGTTTCATGCAACCTTTAAGGATCAATAGAATGTTCAAGACAATCTTAACATTTCTCACTTTTAATCATTAAGGACATCATCTCTAACATGTTCCTAGTGTAGAGACTAAAATCAACTTCCGATTATCATGCTATACCTCAGGTTTTATGTATATCATTATCAACACAATCATATTATGAAGTTATTTACCTCAAGAAGCAATACTAACACCTTCAAAATTAATCTTCACTTGATTTGAGTATGATTCAATTAACTTATCATGTTTACACTAATCTAAACTATCATTATGTGAAGTATTTATCTACTAACATCATCAGAAACATGGAATTGTTATGAGTTAAAGAAAGACCAACCTTAAAATGAAGAACAACACCAACACTTCAAGGAATATACTTCAATCTCTAGCTTCTCCAAGTCACCAATCAAGTGTTGAGGCTCCAACACAAGTTAGAAAGGCTTAGAAACGAAGTTGGAAGGGAAGGGAATCGTTCCTTAGTCGGGAGATTGAAAAAGGTCGAGTAGGAAATGAATGGCAAGTCCTACATTTATAATCGAATCGACATTACGACGTTAACGAACGTGGTTAACGTGACGTTATAGCCTTTACGCACGTAATCTTATGATCATTACGCACGTAACCAATTTCATCAAACTCACCGCCTAAAAACACGCAGTTCGTTACGCACGTAACCAAGCGGCTATTACGCACGTAGTGGCCGCTGACTTGGGCCGCCGCGATCGACTCCACCGCCTACCCTTGCTCGACCCCACCCGCCGAAAGGCGGATTGCCGGAGAATCTTCCGCATTACGACGTTAACGTATCGGTGTTACGACGTAAGGCGGCCTTCATAGCGACGTTAAGAATACATGTTAACGACGTTAAGTACTATAACGAGCATAAATGGAATTTTCGCAATATCACCCAACAACTAATATAGTATGAATGACCATGAATCCAACTTAACATAATTCGTCGGTACATGCTACACATCACGTATATGGTGCAACAATACTTAACTTAAATCATGAAATACAATATTAAAGGCGAGGGTATTACATACTCCCCCTTAAAAGGAGTTTCGTCCCAAACTAAGGGGTAAACAGTGGGTATCTCTCTCGCATGCTATCTTCGCCTCCCACGTAGCTTCCTCGACTCCGTGTCTTGACCACCGAATTTTTAATAAGGGAATCGCCTTGTTCCTCACTGCTTAATTCTCCTTCGAGTATCTCGCACAGCCGCTCCTCATACGAATGGTCGTCGCTATTTCGACCTCGTCGAATTGAATAACGTGACTTGGATCAGCAACATACTTCCTTAATCGAGATACATGGAATACGTTGTGAATCCGACTCAAAGTCGGTGGTAATGCTAAACGATAGCTAGGTCGCCTACTCGCTCCAGATCTCAAACGGACCAATATACCTTGGGCTCAATTTACCTCTCTTCCCGAATCGGAAAACACCTCTAGTAGGAGATACTTTGACCAAGACATGGTCACCAACTTCAAACTCGAGTGGTCGCCGACGATTATCTCGCATATGATTTCGGCTTTGGGCCGTTAATAGACGGCTTGATCGTGGAAATCTTCTCGCGGCCGCCAATAACATATCAGTTCCGTATCAATAGATTCAGATAATTCGTCCCCAAAGACAATGGGGACCTACAACGACGACCATATAGTGCCTCATAAGGTGCCATCATGATCGAGGCGTGCCACCGTTATTGTATGTGAATTCTACCAACGGCATTGGGCTTCCCAAACAAGCTTCCAATCGAGAGCACATGCCCTCAACATATCCTCTAGAGTTTGAATTGTCCTCTCAGATCGACTGGCCGGTCCGAGGATGAAAAGTCAGATCAAGTTCAACTGTGTACCCATAGCACGATGAACCGCCTTCCAGAAGTGCGACACGAACCGTCCGTCCCGATCTGATACAATACTCTTAGGGGTGCCATGCAGTCTCACAATCTCTTTGATGAATAATTGGGCCAATCTTTTAGGGCCCCAAGTATCCTTGATCTCCAAGAAGTGGGCTGATTTAGTCAATCGATCCACAACCACCCAAATCGTATTCATGCCTCGACGGCTCGTCGGCAAACTAGTAATAAAGTCCATCGATATGTCTTCCCACTTCCACTCGGGAATAGGAAGCGGTCTCATCATGCCAGCTGGTCGTTGATGCTCAATCTTGACTACCGACAGTCGACATTTCAAACGAACTCGCAACCTCCCGCTTCATATTACCCCACCAATAATACGGCTTCAAATCCTTATACATTTTGTTTGATCCTGGTGTATGGAATACGGGTAGCATGAGCCTCCTTCGTAATAGTATTCTCAACTCTTCGTCTCACGGTACACACACTCGATTTTTAAAGCGTAATACCCATCCTCGTGAACCACAAATCCAGGGGCCTTCCCCGATCGATTTCTCTCGACTCGGATAAGAATGGGTCCGACATCTGCTTGGCCCCGATCGCCTCATCAATGGATGGTGAAATCTCAAGCATGCACACTGCCCTGAATGCGTTGTATCCAGACCTCAATCTCGGTCTCATGAACTCTAATCGCAACTCCTCTCAAGGCGGTCAAACGAGCAAGATTCGCTCCCGCACTGCCTTGCGGCTCAAGGCACGGCAACCACGTTTGCCTTGCTCGGATGATAAAGGATCTCGATATCATAGTCTTTGATTAGCTCTAACCACCTCCTTTGTCTCATATTCAACTCCTTCGGGTAAAAATATACTTCGTGCTCTTGTGGTCCGTAAAATCGGGCAGTAACTCCATACGTATAGTGGCGCCGCATTTTTAAAGCAAACACTACTACCGCTAACTCCAAGTCATGAGTCGGGTAGTTGACCTCGTAAGGACGCAATCGTCTGGATGCATAGGCGATCACTTTCCGCCCCGCATTAACACGCAGCCCAAGGCCCCGCCTCGATGCATCGTCAGATACCGCGAATCCTTCCGTCCCTCTAGGTAGTACCAAAACAAAGCCAAATTAATCGACCTTTGAGTTCATCAAAACTTTGCCGACATGCTTCCGACCACAAGTACTTCTTATCTTTTCTCAACAGATTAGTCATCGGCTGAGCAATTTTGGAAAATCCTTCCACGAACTGCCTGTAATAGCGCTGCACCGTAAAACTACGAACTTCCTTCACGTTTTTGGGGTAGCTGGCCCCTGATAGCTTCCGTCTTCTCGTGGGTCTACTCTTACTCCTCTCGCCGATATCACATGACCTTAAAAATAACTTCAGACATCCATAATTCACACTTGGAAAATTTTCCATAGAGTTGTTCTCGCCTTAACGCATCGAGAACCTAGCGGAGGTGACACTCATGCTCCTCATGATCACGAGAGTAGACCAAGATATCGTCAATAAAAACGACTACAAAACGATCCATAATTAATAAAACCCGATTCATCAATTCCATGAATATCGCAGTGCATTAGTCATCCAATGGCATGACAACGAACTCATAATGCCCATAGCGAGTGCGAAAAGTGTCTTCGGGACGCCGACTCGAATCCGCAATTGGTGGTACCGACCTCAAGTCGATCTTGAAAATACAATGCTCCTCGGAGCTGATCCAATAGGTCATCGATGCGAGGTAAAGGATACTTGTTCTTAATTGTTACCTTGTTCACTCCCGTAATCAATACACAAACGCAGCGATCCGTCCTTCTTCCGCATTTAATAACACCGGCGCTCCCCAAGGGGATGCACTGGGTCGAACGCATCTTTCTCGCTAATTCTTCGAGTTGTCTTTTTAATTCCCGCATCTCGCCGGGCCATACGGTATGGTGCTTTCGAAAGCTGGGACGCCCCCGGCTCCAACTCAATGGCGAATTCCACCTCTCGCCGTGGGGGTATTCCCGAAGCTCGTCCGAAATACATCCGGATAATCTCGAACTACCGGAATATCAATCAATTTGACCGCCTGGCCACTGCCTTAGTCATGTAACACCAATAACCAATGCATCCTCGGTTTAGTAATCTCATAGCCTTCATAGCGCTGATGACTCTCCTGCAATGATTGGGATTATCACCCCGAAAATACACTCGACGCCATCATCCGATGTGACGGTCACCATTCGCTACGGACGCTAAGGACGGCATCGTGACGATCCATCCAAATAATACCCAAGATTACATCATCTTTAGGTAAATCCACCACAATCAAGTCGCACAACCACTCACGGTTGTTTATGCTAATCTGACAGCTTCAGACTTCACGACTCCCAATAATTCTTCTACCATCGGTAGACCAATTACATAAGGTTCACAATTGATAACACGATTCAAATGCAAACGACTCAAGCAAGAACTAGACAAAAAGGAGTGTGAAGCACCAAGATCAAAAAGAACACAAACGGCCGAGAGTGGATCTCGAGAGTACTGCAATCATGCCGCCGGATCATCGGCTTTCTTCATCTCGTAAACTCGGGTTTTGCAACCCTAAGGTGTGTACCAACTTGGTTTCCACGGCCTATCCCTTTGTTCGCCTTAGTCCGGTAAGAAGCGGATGGAGGAGCACGTTCTCGAACAAGACTGCATCGAGCAAGAGATGCCGCTGGGCACGCCCGAGTCCACTCCGGCAATAGCGAGCGCGATGACTGTTCTTCCCGCAAGTGTGACAGTAACGGCCGGCCGACACTTGAGCTGATATGCCTCGGTCCCCACGCTTATAACACACGACTGTGAGCCGATTGCCCGAGAGTGCGTTTCGCGGTTTTGGTGCCATAGGTGGCCGCCGTATGATTTGGTACAGCCGGGGTTTCTTGAATACCCTTGCTGTCTCCTTGGGTCCGGTTCCTGGATCTCTTGTTGGAAAACCGAGGTTGTCTCTTAGAAATCTCCTTCGCAGCAGAAGTTCATACTCCAAAGCCTTCTCAATAAACTCCTAAGGTCGCATGCTGGTGATTGAGTAATTGCATCCTCATTCGGGTTTAAGCCTCTTGAGGAAATATTTGATTTTATCAGCCTTCCGAACGGACAACCGACGAGCAAAAGGGAGAAGTGCTTGGAATTTTTCAAAGAATTGCTAACACATCTTCGCCTTCCGATGGGTCGGGTTTAATAATTCGGACTTTGGCTTCACGGAGGGGTGCAGGATAGTAACGATCTAGCATAAGAGTCTTAAATTCCTCCCAAGTACTCGCGCCTTCGGCAGCCTCACAGAAAGCCACCAAGTATGGGCACTCTTACTAAGGTAGTAGTCGCCACAAAGAACTCGATTTTCCTCTGGGCACTCCACCATCTCAACAGCCGAAATGTTCTATCCAAGGTAGACAATGTCGGCAGTGCTCGAGATGAGCCTTCAAAAGTCGGAGGTCGCCGACGTGATATGTCGCTAATAATCCGGCTCACGATCCCGCCAGTACTGTGGGCGGAGGTCGTTGTCCCCGCCGTTGACCAAGAGTATTCCTTCGCATAGTTTCCATCACCACCCATTCGGGTCATTTGGGCCATCATGCCCCGCATCACGGTGTAAGGATCGCACGTGCATTCTCTCCGGTGTGGTGTGATTGGTCCCGAGAAGGCGACCATCGTCAAGGAACTCGCTCCACATTCGCGCCTCATAGCTCGTGGTATCGAATTCGGCCTCTTCCGCGGCCTCGTCCCCTCTCGCCACGGCCCCTAAGGTTCCTTTCCATACCGAAAGAATCAAGTCACAAGTACGCTTTGATTTATCAATCACAATTCATGCTAAGTTAATAACAACAGGAATTTCCTATCCAACAAAGCAATTGTAAAGAGTCACTGGCACTACAAGTGTTACACACTCAATATCATATCAACATTAAGTCGAAACAATTCCAATCACATAATTAATTTAGGTTCTCTTCAATAGATGAATTTTGCCTCATGGTAGCAAGACGCCAAGATACGTAAGGAGACCAATACATCACAATATCATGCCGTAAATCAAATTATGGTTCATGAGAACATACCGTATTCGACGGGTCAGCGCTTGCACAGGTTACACGTGGCACGAAGTTTTCTTGATGCTATTTCGATCCTACAATGACTCAAAATAAAAACACACGCTCTCCGATACCATCTTCTCGTAATGCCCAAAAACAGTGGTTATTACAGGCCGTGGATCCCTCCCGGGACCCACTGTGCAATATCACAAAATACACTTAAAATCCGACAACGTGGCACCGTATCACGATATTTATCAAAACCCTGGTGTGGAGTATGAGTTATTCATATTTTTAAATACAAGCAAACATACACAGGATCCAAACACGGATGCACTATATGACGATGGGCGACTTAACAAGTTTTAGTACATTCATCCGACACAAAAATAAACGAAAGTCACGCTTAAAATATAACCGAACAACCAAAAGACTCGGCCCCGAAATAGCATACATCGTAATCCTCCGTCGCCATTGTGCTCCTCCCGTGCCTTGCCCTTTCTCGCCCGAAATACAAGTATTTCGCCCCAAACCACAGTGGTCACCTATACATGATAATAATTCTCATGGCATTATACAATATATATATACCGATTTCAAAGAAATCCACCGACCATCGAATATACCCCAAGGCGTATAAACAATCACCCCAATCCGTCAAACATAATCAAGTATACGAACGACTACATACTATGGCTCAAGACGGACGCCACAAGACGCCCGATCCGAAATGTGTCCGTGCACATGTCCACCCCGTATACGGAATCCGCAATATACGTGGGACGATGTACCTAATTAGCCTCACGAACTACGCCTCGTGTGCACGATCTAAATGCGGAAAACATCCACGCATGATCATCAAGTGCCCGGCTAAAAATCCTACACATAACCAATCGGCGCGCAGATATGACTCCAGAGATGTCACGATGCAACATGACAACGAAACTCAACGAATTACACTTTTACGAGGAATCGAACAACTCACCGAAGTGTCAACAAAGCTCAAAAGAACTAACGGTAATAAGGACGGTAATTCCGGTATCATCCCCAACACCATGACAATACGATCAAGGGTATCACCATATCACTAATCATAGATTATCATAACATTTCATACACACGAACTGCAAAAAAATCACAATAATTCAACCATCAATATAACCAAGCAAGATAACTTGACTCAATTCCGTATACGAATAAAAATTCTTTGAATGTTCAAACGAACGGTATCCTCGCCTAACAATACTCACGTGAACAAGCAACCTTGAATGAAATATAATCCATTCAACAACACATTCGTATGATAATGGTATTATCGCCGAACAATATTCGTAAATTCACTTTGAATAAATAGATTATCCTATTGACCATTTTAATGTTCTTATTACAAATCATCGCATGTTTATCATGTTCATTACATATTCTAATCTTGATGTCAAATTCTTGATGTCCAGTTTATCATCAATGTAATATCGTGAGGATATCGTTTCAAATCATCGACACTTCCAATTACGATATAAGTTGTGTTTAATTACATTCTTCATTATTTACCGACGATTTCATTCAAAACTTGATTATTATATGAAACGTAAGTTCAAGTTTTTAGTGAGTTAAGAACATTATCTTAATTTACTCCTCTAGACATGCACGGATTAATGAAATGGAATTCGCTATTCATCTACCGTATTTGTATCGTCATATTCAACACAACTCTCTTAAGAACATTATTAACCTATTAATGTAGTGATTAACACTCTTTGGTGAAATCGATAAATTCAACGACGGAGATTACAACTTCCTCCTATCAACATTCATTGTTTTACTTTGAAGAATTTATTAAATGCCTAGTTATACCATCGATACTTGAGATTTTTGAAGTAATTTCATCCATCTAACAAAGATCATCTTCAAAGGGTTAACATCATCTTTCCAACAATTCCATCACAAAGGTTTTAAAGGCCAAAATCATGGTTTCATGCAACCTTTAAGGATCAATAGAATGTTCAAGACAATCTTAACATTTCTCACTTTTAATCATTAAGGACATCATCTCTAACATGTTCCTAGTGTAGAGACTAAAATCAACTTCCGATTATCATGCTATACCTCAGTTTTATGTATATCATTATCAACACAATCATATTATGAAGTTATTTACCTCAAGAAGCAATACTAACACCTTCAAAATTAATCTTCACTTGATTTGAGTATGATTCAATTAACTTATCATGTTTACACTAATCTAAACTATCATTATGTGAAGTATTTATCTACTAACATCATCAAACATGGAATTGTTATGAGTTAAAGAAAGACCAACCTTAAAATGAAGAACAACACCAACACTTCAAGGAATATACTTCAATCTCTAGCTTCTCCAAGTCACCAATCAAGTGTTGAGGCTCCAACACAAGTTAGAAAGGCTTAGAAACGAAGTTGAAGGGAAGGGAATCGCTCCTTAGTCGGGAGATTGAAAAAGGTCGAGTAGGAAATGAATGGCAAGTCCTACATTTATAATCGAATCGACATTACGACGTTAACTAACGTGGTTAACGACGTTATAGCCTTTACGCACGTAATCTTATGATCATTACGCACGTAACCAATTTCATCAAACTCACCGCCTAAAAACACGCATTGCTACGCACGTAACTGCGGCTATTACGCACGAGTGGCCGCTGACTGGCCGTCGCGATCGACTCACCAGCCTACCCTTGCTCGACCCCACCCGCCAAAGGCGGATTGTCGGAGAATCTTCCGCATTACGACGTTAACGACGGTGTTACGTACGTAAGGCGGCCTTCATAGCGTACGTTAAGAATACATGTTAACGTACGTTAAGTACTATAACGAGCATAAATGGAATTTTCGCAATATCACCCAACAACTAATATAGTATGAATGACCATGAATCCAACTTAACATAATTCGTCGGTACATGCTACACATCACAGATATGGTGCAACAATACTTAACTTAAATCATGAAATACAATATTAAAGGCGAGGGTATTACAAGTCCAATTTATGCATTTACATTGAAATAAAAACGAACATCAAAATGCGCGATTCCCAACATACTCCCTCCCAAGTAGTAATCCTTAAAGAAAAAAAATGAACCACTATCAAAGGGATACGAGGATTACTTTGTATGGACTAACCACGAAGAAGAATAATTTGAACTCCATTCCAAGAATCATCAAAAACTTCAAGAACAATACTTAAATCCGAGCTCTCCATCTTAATCTTGTTTAAGAGAATCATCTCTCAATGTTTAGGAACTTCAAGTACTTCCCAAGGCTCCCTCTCTCTATTGACTGAAGGAAGGAGAATGGACAAAATGCCACTCAGCACTCGTCTATCCTCTCTATAAAACACATCACTAGCGCGTGCTAGACCTTATATTAAGCATGCGCTACATGACTAACGTGCGCTATCCTTCCTTGATAGCGTGCGCTATCGGTACCCGTGGTTACTACATTGCTTCGAAATTCATCTAGCGCACGTAATGCCCATGCATTAGCGTACGCTAACAGCGCTGACTTGCTACAGATCGTGCCCCCACATGCCGAAAGCATCCGCGACACGGGATTCCTTTGACCGATATGGAATTAGCGTGCGCTAATCATACGGTTTTAACGTGCGCTAGCTCTACACGACAACTCTTGCTGACCTTATCTGGACACGCGTCGAACATGGCCGGGTCCGCCCGCCGAAGCTAAGATTCCATTAATGGCGATCTGGTGTTAGCGTGCGCTAACCGAATATAAAAATCAATCTGGGCCTACCTGTCGGCCACCTTCCGAAACTAACCCAGCAAGTCATTACGTATGTTAGGGGTCCTCCTTAGCGTACGTAACCGAATCTCTTAGCGTGCGCTAAGTATGCACCGTAGCGTACGCTAAGTATATATCTTAGCGCGCGCTAGGCATACCTTGTAGCGTGCGCTAACGTAGCTGTACTTAGCCATTTTTCGCTATTCTCGACATAAACACATTCAATAATATTGTCATACGTTCACATCATCCTCAAGTACAATTGTCCATCAACGACATCCAACATATAAACGAAAAAAATTATATCCGAAAAATCGGGGTATTACACTCTACCCCTTAAAAATAAGTTTCGTCCTCGAAACTTGCAATCACTGCACAAACAACATTTCAACGGAAATTTAAATTCACCAAGAATTATCGAATAATCCGAACAACATACTTACAAGTCTGCGAAGTCGAAGATCTCCCGTGATACTAGCATGCGACTCCTAAACAAAGTCTCAACATAATACCGATACACACCAATATCGCAATTAGCAACTTAACAAAATCTCAAGGAAGAGTTAACGTCCGTGACCACGGCCACGATTCTTCCTACTTTCACCAACATTCAAAGGCACACAAAGTGGAAGTATAACCCAAATCGCACCTTCTCGAAGTGACCAATTCCCAAGAATACCAAGCTGTAAACGAAACGGTTAAGAAAAATACGAGAAGAGTGAGAGGACTTACCAGTACCGGTCGCACTGTGATGATGGCAGAGTAGTGATACTGTGGGCAAATGCCGACTCAATCGACCCAAAAGACCGACAGCCTAGGTATCCATAAACCTAAGCTCTGATACCATATTCTGTAACACCCCCAAGTTATTCAGGGTATATTACAGCGCCGTGAGCCCCGCCGTGGGACCCACAAGGCTAAACATACGCGTAACTATAAACTTGACCGAGAAGGTCTACATACAATGGAAAGAAAGACGATACAAATGGTATTCAAAACCATAACCAATGAAACCATATACATCACTGCACAAATCAATACCTCGGCAACACAGGCCGGAACATCAAGGAAATCAAATACAATACTCGAGTATTTAAAAATCCATTCCAAGATAACAACACCGAATGGAGGAATCCAAGAAAATAATCTGAGACAAGACACAGATCACACTTGCCCATCATCTTCATGCCGACCTGCACTCCACCGTCCGCTCTCCCGGAACTCGAAATACATGAAACGATTTCCCATAAAGGGGTTAGCCGAATAGCTAGTGCAAGTATAACAAGATGAAACATAATACTCCTCGACAATAAAGTAAATGTAATCCACAATTCATCAATGTCCGTCAATTCATCAATTTAAGACTAGTATTCCTAATAACTAAAATCTCATAAGACGTATGTGAATGCCGTAGAAACGGTTCGCTCACCTCATACGCTGCTACGTATGTGAATGCCGTAGAAACGGTTCGCTCACCTCATACGCCGATACATGTAGGAATGCCGCCAAACGGTTCATTCATTACATGCCAACAATATATCTATGAATGCCGTAAAACGGTTCGCTCATGATATGCCATCAATATTTCTATGAATGCCGTAAAACGGTTCGCTCATATCATACCATCAATTCCTCTTACTTTCAAAGTCGAGAACGCATAATCATAAATGTATACTTGCCTTAATAATCGCATCAAGATCCCGAAGAACACGGTTCGACCGAAGCTTGAACCACGAAGAAGATAACGAACGGAAGGGTTCCGACTTGAGTTCTTCACAAGGATTTCGTCCCTAAGTCATATCAATGATAATCAACAATCGTACGATGAATAATAATCGTACAACGCACAAACCCCCCCTCTTAGACCTTTGCCTGACACCTTCAAGGCGCCGACTAATAACTCAACCAAAACGATTTAATCAATACAATCCAACCGTGGAATAACGATGGAAATGATAGAATACACCTAAATAATCATCAATCCATCACTAATCTAAATTACTACGGATTAAAAGGATGAAGTCAAACAAAATCCCCAATTTCCAACACAAAAATTCAAGTGTTCTTGAATAATCTTTCAATAATCCGATGAATACTCAAACATGTCCATAATCATGCGATATCACTTCATACCCCATGATTTTAACACCCAAAACATCATTACCCAATACAAAATCGAAATCCAAGATGTTGAAGAAATTACCTCTTGAAGATCCAAGCACTATGATTCAAGAATACTCGATAGATCGATGATCCGAGCTTCACAATCGAAAAGAGATGAAGAGAAATCACACACTCAAGTGATAGGTGAAGAAACTTCTTCCTCTCAAGCCTCCTCTCTCGTGCCTGTGAAGAAATGGGGATAAATGAGGTGATCCGCTCAAGAAAACGCAGATATAGGGTAAACCGTCATGTGTGCCGCGACTCAAGATAGGTGTGCCGCGGCACAAGCCCAAAATTTGCTCCTGTGGCTCGGCAAAGGTGCCGCGGCTCAGCCTGTGTGTGCCGCGCACCGGCACAAAGTGCGGTTTTGGCCGAATCTGGAAAATGAGAGTGACTTAGCTATTTCGACCATAACTCCCTCGTCTGGACTCCGATTGACTCACCGTTTGAACCATTGGAAAGCTAACTCGATGCTTTATAATATTGCCAAGATTCAGAATTTTTGGAGTTTCCAAGAATTTATGGTGATTTAACAAAGTCGAACTCATACGTGGAAAAGTCGCTAAAGAACACTAATTCAATGTAACGATACCGAAACAAACTCGGATGACAAAAAGTGTAGAATTAATCATTCTCAGGATGATGAAACGGTCCCAAGCAAGTCGTCAAAATAGACTTCCGCCAAAAATAGAAAATTCCCGGGGAACAAAAATTACGGGTATTACAGTTACTCGAAAAAGAAAGGGGAGAAGTATTGGGATCACAAACCAAGATCATCCTAGTGAGCATGCTGCAGATGAATCTGCAGAGCGTAATACTGCAGATAATGATGGGATCATGGATTCTGAAAGCACCGAGAATGCCATAAATCATTACAATGAGATATGGGATCGAAAAAACATGATAGTCGATAATTTATTTGCTTTCTCGGTTGCACAAGAAATTATGAACGATGATTACGATAATGAAACACATTCAATAATTGAATGCCGTCAAAGGTTGGATTGGCCTAAATGGGAGGAAGCAATAGAATCTGAATTAGCTTCCTTAGAAAAACGGATGGTATTTGGGCAAATTACTCGAACACCGAATAATATAAAACTAATTGGTTACAAATGGGTGTTTGTTCGAAAAAGAAATGAGAAAAATGAGATTGCGAGATATAAAGCCCGACTCGTAGCCCAAGGATTCTCCCAACGACCTGGAATTGACTATGACGAAACGTATTCACCAGTGATGGATATAATCACTTTCCGTTTTCTTATTAGTATGGATGTCCATGAGTGTTTGGATATGCAACTAATGGATGTAGTCACGGCATATCTATATGGTTCATTAGATTCGATATCTATATGAAAATTCCCGATGGATATAAAATGCCAAAATCGCTACTCCTCGTGAGCTATACTCGATCAAACTACGTAAATCACCGTATGGATTAAAGCAATCCGCCGCATGTGGTATCATAGATCAATGAATACCTTTCCAAGGAAGGTTATAAAAATGATCTTAAATGCCCATGTGTTTTTATTAAAAGATCCAATACCGAATTTGCTATAATTGCGCCTATGTGGATGACATAAATTTAATCTAACTCCTAAAGAGTTATCCAATGTCAATATCTCAAGAAAGAATTTGAGGTTAAAGACCTTGGAATAATAAAACTCGTCTTGGTCTTGAGCTCGAGCATAAAGATAATGGAATACTTGTCCACCAATCGCTTATACCAAGAGATTGCTCAAACGATTTAATATGGAAAAGGCTCATCCTCCGAGTACTCCTATGGTCGACGGAATTTAGATCCTAAGAAAGATCCTTTCCACCTAAGGAACCAAATGAGGAAATTTTGGGTCCCAAGTGCCTTATCTCAATGCTATTGAGCACTCGTGTATTTAGCACAATGCACTGCACGATATTTCTTTTGCAGTAAATTTACTTGCAAGATACAGTTCTGAACCAACTCGAAGACACTGGAATGGTATAAAATATAACACCCCAATCCGCTCATGAATATTACACGCCGTAGAACCTTTCCTCAAGGATCTACCAGGCTAGTAACAACATGAAACATCTCGACAATGCCTTTAAGGCTAACATGACTCAGTAGACCGATTTGGCCTTTCAATAAAAACATACAACTCAATTACAATACAAGCCCACGCAGGGGTCGAATACAACACACTCCCGTACAACGGGAAAAGAATACTGCAGCGGAAAATAAAATACAACTAAACCAATACGACATCAATGGGTCCTCGTGTGATTAGTATCGTTCATCTTTCATCATCCTTCATGCTGACCCTGTGCTATGCTCCAAAACTTGAATGCAAAAACAGACATCCACCCCCCGAATACTCGGAGGTTAGCAAAACTCCACTGTTTTGCTAGTGCAAGAACAAAGTGCAAATACGAGCCATACATTTCAAGTTCCACGAATAACAATAGCCAGGAATCCTCAAAGATCCAAACGAAACGAAAAGTACTTCCCGAGGCAAGTGTTTGGGTAAAACATTCCAAAACCGAAAGATCACAAATCAAGGGAAACAATTTATAATACGGTTTAGAATGCCATCGAGAGTTTTAATAGAAAACAATTTAGGATTATCAAATTCCACTTTTCAAAACCAAAAGACGAAAGGGGTCACCGCCCCAAAGGTTTACTTTCCGTAAAATGACCTTTACAAAACCGTTGGGATTTTAGCTCCAAATCTCATCGACTCACAGTACACAAGAACACCATAAGGTTCGTCTCCCAACATCAAAATCCACAATTAAAGGATTTAACACAAACAACAAAATACTCTAGTGCCATCCTAGCCAAGTAAGCCAAACGAACAACTTACCTCTTACACACTTAGTCGATGCATGCAATCATGAAAACCATTCGAAAGCACTCATTTCCGGAAATGCCATAATCAAATCACATTTGTAAAAAGCACCACAATTAACCGTCGATCCACGCCTCTCGGACCCCTACCGAGACCCCGTCGGATCTAACCCGTAGTGGTTAAAAGCAAGCTCGTCGATCCACGTCTCTGTGGACCCCTACCGAGACCCCGTCGGATCTAACCCATAGTGAGCATACATACACACACACACGTTACTCATGCAATACTAATATGCTAAGAATGTAAGTTCATTAAGAATACTCACTAGAGATGGCCACTTACTCGACGCCGTTATCAAACTCTTCAAAACACAATAACAAGATTAAACACTAATACACGATTCCATAACTTTAAACAACAGGATATCACCAAAGCCCTCAACGCTCAAAACAATCAAATCATAATCAATTCCCCAAAACACACCGCTCACAAAACACACGCTGCTTTGAAAGTGAGCCCTTAACGAGGCCAAACCGAAATCTTTTGAAACTTCATTTCAAACAACCAAACAAACACACCAAGACGATCACCGATCATCATATCCACAAAATAAGAAATGTATGAGCAAGGTACTTGCCTCGAATAAGAACAACGCGGAGAATCGACCAAAGTAGGTTGGCACGAACCGACTACGAACCCACCGACTCCACCGAAAGCCAACTCACGATAATAAACTACGAAGGACAATAACAACAATGAAAATGAATTCCATAGCACGACTTAAAGCTGTTGAATTCAAAGAACGAATGACGAAAGTTCAAGTGTTTTTCCCCAAAACGGCCAAGAACACGATTCGTTCCGACAAAACACGAAAACGGAATTCCAAGTCGAAATATGGATATACAATCTTTATAATATGTTTAAAACATTATTTAACCACAATCGATACATAAAAAACAGATGGAAAACGAGATCGAGAACAAATCCCTCAAAAAGTCGATTCGAAGGAAATCAAGAAATATACTTCGATTCGACGAAGAACAATGGATTAAATGATGTTAAACACAAGAATACTACCAAGATTAATCATACCCATCACGAATTAATCAACAATACGGAACGAATCGGACAAAAACGCAAAAACCCCAAAATTCAAGAAATTAGTGGTTCTAAGGAGAGATTACCTTGATTCACCGGATCAAAGGATGATATAGATGATCACCCATGATATGAACTCAAGAACTTCGTGGATTTGTTGTTCAACAACATGGCTTCGCCTCCTCCAAAGCTCCAACATGGATCAAAATGAAAGGAAATGAAAACGAGTGAAAATGAGACTACTCGCCACATTTATACTAGGATTAGCGTGGCGCTAGTCGCCGAGCTAGCGGCGCTAGCGGCCTGTGCCGCAATCCAGACCTCTCGACTAAATCGCCGGCCACGTAGATGCGCAGCCTCTTCCGGCCAGAAGCGTGCGCTACTCACGGCCAGAAGGCGCAGTTGTCCGACAAAGAGCGGCGCTAACCGCCGATCCACCATGGTCCAAAGCCTCACCGCTTACCGCCAAACCGATAAGGCGGGCTGCCGTCAGATAACGTGCGCTTACTTCACGGTTAGCGACGCAGCCTTTCCAAGAGTAGCGCGCGCTACGCGGCTCGCCGCCAAGGCCGGCCAAGGTTCGCAACCGTCCCGGCCAGACTCCGCCACCGTCCGGCCACCAAGCCACCGCCATGACCCGACGACTCGATTTCTGAAAACACACGGAACGAACACGACGAAAAGCTTGCGGACAACATCATCGACCCGAAATGAAAACATAATGCAATAATTAATCATACGCGACCAAGAAAAGGGTCGATACAGCAAATACAGATACGGATACCCATAACTTTGGGTAAATTAAAAAATGGCCCAAACGCCCGAAAATCACGATACGTGATCGAATAACCAAACCGAAGTTCACAACACGTCTAACAAAGTTAAACGGACTTACGGGAAACTCGAAACAGCAGTTTCGAACGAGATTCGCAAGAATCGAACTCAAGTGTACAAAAGTCGCTAACACTACCAAAATTCACACTTTAGCCGACGACTTAAAGTGGTCGGCTAAACCCCAAAGTCGTCGGCTAATCACGCCTGCCGGCTAAAAACTGTTTACCGATATTCGTTTACCAAGGTTTAGCCGACGACTTTTCTGAGTGGTCGGCTAAAGTTAAAATTTTAGCCGACGACCTTATCGAGCCTGTCCGCCAAAACCCGTTGAAAAAAATTTAGCCGACGACCTTATATAGCCTGGCCTACTAAAACCCGTTGAAAAAAATTTAGCCGACGACCTTATCGAGCCTGGTCACTAAAACCCGATTATTAAAAATAAAAAAACTTTAGCCGACGACCTTATCAAGCCTGGCTAAAATCGATTATTAAAAATTAAAAACTTTAGCCGACGACCTTTACATATGTCGTCGCTAAAACTCGTTTTAAAAAAATACACTTTAGCCGACGACCCACTTATATGTCGTCGGCTAAAACCCTTTTTTTAAAAAAATAAAATAAATTACTTTAGCCGACGACCTTTGGAAAGTCGTCGGCTAAAACCTAATATAAAAAAAAAAATTATTTCAGATTTTGGGATCCCAAAACCTGTATTTTTTGCAATACATTCAACTAATACCATCAATAATATGCCCAACATTATATGCAACACAACACACAACACATTCAAGAACATTAATTTCATCAACATACTAGTAGCGTCAACAAAATCACTTACACAATTATAACACAAATATAAATATACAAAAGTACTACAACAACACAACTACAATCTACTACCAAAATCATCTAAATGTCGAAATATAGTAGTAGAAGGATTGCCACCATCCCCTAGATCCTCGTCACGAGGCTGTGAAGATGGGGTCTGTCCGAAGAGAGAAGGCGGTGGAGCAGGTGCATGTAGTCCAGTCTGAGTAATGGTCTGAGTCAGCGTCATCATATAGTCCATCATGGCTCGTGCCTCTCGGAAACTCTCTAACCGCGACTCGCCTCTCGCCGCTCTCATATAACCGCCTCGAGTCCTCCTTTCATTCTCGCCTGAGCTCCTCTCCGCCTCAATCGCTTCCTCAAGATAGGCAAATTGCATCCCGTCTCCGCTAGTGGCGCTGGAAACCGGGGTATCTTTCAATACATGGTGACCTCGGCTCCCATCATCTTAGTGCGGCACCGACTACCTCTGTGAGGGTAGACGGTACCCTACACCCTAGCGCGAACATAAGGATCGGCCCGATCGACCGCCCAATGGCGTAACCGAGGTCGGCCTCCGCTAAGTCCGGAGCACGCTCCCGAGCAATCTCAGCAAGCATCCTCTCGAGACTCCTCCCGCACACGCTCCTAAGTTAATATGAAAATAAATATTTCAATATCAATAAAAGTATGATACAAAGGCATTTATTTTATTACCAAAATAAAATAAAAAAGACTTACATGCTCCTGACGGTTCGGATATGCTTTCGAGTCACGTAGGCAAATGCGCCCAACGAATCAAAAGAAATGGCCTCGCGCAACTCGCTAACGCATCGAACCTGCATCGTGATGGTCAAGATCAAAGACGATTGGTCGTGTTGGTCAAGCTAGTCGCCTTCAAAAAATATTATTTAGAATCGAGTTTATATTTAGAATTCAAACAAAATAAAATCTCAAATATTATTTTTTTATTAAATACTAGCGCTTTTTTAATAAATAAAATACAATATTTTTTAATATTAATAATATTCCGGAATTTAAAATATCAAGTTCCGATTTTTCTAATTTAAAAATCGAACTTCTAGTATTTTTAAATTAAACATTAATTTAAAAAATCGAGTATATATTTAGAATTCAAAAATAAAACTGAAAGAGAAAGAATGAAATGAGGGTATTTTAGTCATACCATGAACTCCGGTCGCGAAAATGGGCGCGTAGCCACTTCCACTGCACTCCTAACTTGAATTCTTCCGGGTAGCCTCTCAAGTTTCACCTCAGCCGTCTAACATGTGTCTCTCATTTTTCCAACATTTGTACATACAACACACGTTGCACAACATATATTATTCGTAAGAAAAAATTACGCAAACAATGTAGATACAAAATAAATTAAAATGACTTACTTGGTAGATCGCACCTCGTCACACCAAGTACGTAGTAGAGAGTCGGGAATGAAAACCACACCTATGAACAAAGATAAATACGCAATAATTTAAAACATCACATATCAGATTTTAAGAACTACGTGTTGATTGAAAAACACTTATTAAATATTTATTAACTTACCGACATAGCATTGTTCAAAGCATCCTTCACGCATCATGCACGCCCCCAATCGCCACAAAACGGACTCGCCCAATGACAAAGCCAACATTACGCCTATATGACGCCGCAGCCGCCAAGACATCACCGGCCACCGTGTCTGCCTAGAGGAATCTCGTAACGGCCATGCTTACTTACGTACGAGTCGAGCGCTGTGCCCTTTGGCCGGGCCACGAGTCTTCTTCTTTTTCTTCTCCTCCTCGACTACATTTTCCTTCTCCTTCTCCCTCTCTATCTCCTCGTACAGCTGCGCCTTCGAAACCCGACAACTCCGCCAACACATGTTGTCCGGCCAAGACTCGTAGACGTACACCTCGCCGGGCTAATCAATCGAACGGGAACTCTGACTCTGCCTCATCGACTCCGAATAGCTAACCATCGGAGGCATGAATAGAGTCGGCGGCGGACCATGGGGCACTACGGACGAGGAACTCCATACATCTCCTGATGTGTGAGGGCTAGACGTGGGTCGGTGGATGGGAGGCATACGAGTCTCCGACTGCGAGGGGGTCGGCCGTGGTGTCTGAAAGGATAAACGCCGCGCTAGTGCAGCGGGCTCATCTGCCGCCCTAAAAATCACGCGCTCATGCCGGTAGCTTCTAGTATCTCGGCGTACGAACGCCGCTCTGAGATATGTATAGTATAGAGGGATCCGCCTTACTAGAGGCTGCCGAACTCCCCGACCGGGAGTGGTCGACTTTGTCGACTTCTTCCCCAACGCTTTCTTTATTCTATCCATAATCTAAACAAATAAATCAAATTCACAACTCAACACAACAGTAATTATCAATGCCATACCACGTTAATCTTTCGATTAACGCCAGCTATACAATCCCTTTCTCCTTAAACAAATTCATCAAATATTTCATCAAAACTCATTACACAATTTACCTAATTCATCAAATAATCTAAACAAATTCATCAAATTCACAACTCAACACAACAGTAATTATCAATGCCATACCACGTTAATCTTTCGATTAACGCCGGCTATACAATCCCTTTCTCCTCAAACAAATTCATCAAATATTTCATCAAAACTCATTACACAATTTACCTAATTCATCAAATAATCTAAACAAATTCATCAAAATCACAACTCAACACAACAGTAATTATCAATGCCATACCACGTTAATCTTTCGATTAACGCCGGCTATACAATCCCTTCCTCCTCAAACAAATTCATCAAATTCACAACTCATTAAACACAAAATATTGAAAATACTAAATTCATCAAATATCGTATCACAACTCATTAAACAATTTATCTAATTCATCACATAATCTAAACAAATTCATCAAACAAATACAATAAATTCAACAAACAAAATAAAAAAATAAGGAAAAGGGTTACCTATCGGAGGCGGCTTGACGGCAAAGTGAGGGCGCGGGCGCAAGTGGGCGGCGACGGACGGCATGGCGGGCGGCGGATCTGGGCTCAGACAGCAGAGGGACGGCGGCCGGGCGGGCGGCGCATTGGGTGACGGTGTTGGGGCCGGGTGACGATCGGCGGGACGGGTGTTAGGTGACGGCGGTTGGGCCGGGTGACGATCGGCGGCGACGGCTAGGTGAAGGGCGACGGGTGGGTGAGGGAAGGAGAAAATAATACAAGTTGGGAAGGAAAACGTATAAATGTAGGGGTTTAGCCGAAAAGATCTACGCTGCCGCCAAAGTTTTTAAAAATATTTTACTTTAGCCGACGACATTACGATAGTCGTCGGCTAAACTAATAATGACCGATCATAGATTCTAACACGGCCGTCGCATACAAAGGTGTTTTTATTTTTCGACACGTTACGACACGGCTCGTGTCTCGACACGGCCGACTAAAGTTTTTTTAAAAATAAGAAAGGTTATACTTTAGCCGACAACTCTATTTGTGTCGTTGGCTAAACCGCCGACCGTGTCAGAGACACGGCCGTGTCGCACGTGCCCGTAAAATAAAAACACATCAGATGCTCCGACCCGACCGTGTTAGAATACACGCTCGGGTCATTGTTGGGTTTAGCCGATTTACTATCCAATGTCGCTGCCAAAGTAAAATATTTTTTTAAAAAATTTAGCCGACGACGTAGATCTTGTCGCTAAACTCCCCGATTTTTTTAATAATATTATTAATATTATATTAATGTTATGATTATTATTATTACTATTTTTTAATTATATTTAACATATGAAAATATATATCTACTAAATTTATGGCTCATAGTTTGAGTCATCACTACAATTGCCTCATTATCTCGAGTTGATATCCGCAACATATGCCTCAAGTCGCCCAAATTATCGTCATTAGAATTTTCAAGTAATTCGCTTGTATCAACGCCAACGTATTCCGCGAGCATCACTACGAGTCGGACGACTCGCCCTTCAGAACATTATTCATTGTAATTGTCGTTGATGGTGGAATATTTGTCGATTCGGCTCTTGATAAGCATCATCGTCACGCACTGTTGTTTCTCCCAAAGGTAGCAAAGACTATAAATATTCCTCGTTGTCACAACGCTCACTATCTTCCATGTGCCTTTCTTCACCAAGTCGCCTAAATAATACACCGACTTTGTCAAGCAAATACAAAAGGATCACTTTCATACCATGAAGTGGAAGTGTCAACAGATAATGTACCCATAGTCGTCTTGCATATCGGTTCCAAGATCGGTGTCGTACTCATCGACACTTAAACAAGAAAATTGTCATGCCAACCCCATAAAATAGTTATACCACTTCCAAAAGAACACCGTAATATCCACCATCTATCATAACCCCGTAATTTTGACATCTTCTTTTCTCGGTCTCTCTCAAGGCATACGAATGTGACATCATTGACTTTGGCCATCGAATAAATTCTTGGCATAACCGCTTCATAGAAAGAAGCATAAGTTCATGCGACCAGCTAGGTGTCCGTCATCTTGTATGTATGTCATCTGTCAGAAATAAACTTTTTATGTAAAAAAATATCTTAAGTCCAAAATCAATAGCAAATGTATACGTACTCCATTCTCCAAAATAGTCGGCAAAAGTGTCATTGTGGAATCTAGTGTCACCGCACCATATCGCATGACAAGTGGATGTCTTTCCAAGATCGAACTCGACAATTGAGCAATATCCACCAATGTGCAATTCGTGACTCGTACGGGTCTAATTGTCTTCCTGGCAACCTCCCATAGACGTCAACCTCAGTGGATATGATAGAAAGATTGAATTGTATTTTATCTGCTGGAATAGAGCGGGAAGGGGGCTCGAAGGTGCCCAAATACAACTTGATATGTGTAATACACTCCGACACAAGGTAAGATTCTGCAATGCATCCTTCTGGTGCAGACTTATTGGCCACGGAGTCTTTGTAATCACCGAGTTGCCTGTAATATTGTCATTTTGTTAGAAATCATACTTAATTTGACAATATATATATATATATATATATATATATCATACAAAATTATGTTACTTTTCAACCGGGTACATCCACAGTGCAGATCGACCAATGACCAATAATCACGGGAAGGTGGATCATGAGGTCAAAAAAGTTTGGAGGAAATATTCGCTCAAACTTCCACAAGATATAGATGATCTCATCTTGCATTTTACGCAAATCGATCTCTTCACTTCACTGACATAATATTTGGAAAAATCTGACACCGAACACACGGCTCACCAATTGCTTTGGTAAGTGTTGTGTCACGATTTATTCATCCCGACAGCGATCGACTATAAGGCCGAGCGACCAAGTCAACTCCACCAAACCCCGACTAGCTCGCCAAGTCGAAGATATCAAACCACCATCGTGTACCTAGCGATCGACTCCTGTGGCGATCGCCTTGGCACCGGCGATCCGCTCTACTACCGGCTAAGGGCAATCGACTGCGCCCGAGCAGAGACGATCGCCCATCAAAACCATCAAGGACTGGATCTCGTGAAAGCACCCACGTGCATCCACCAAAGGCGCCAAGAGATCTTCGCCACAGATAAGATCGCTTGTCGATGCACAAGACATGTGACCACACTGTCACCTACCTCACCTACCAAAGATGCGCGCCGAAAGTTGTCGGGGACCACCGCGACAAAGAACTCAGACGCGTGTAAGCTCCCCATCGACCGCACGCTGATCGCCAAAGATTTCCCGCAGACGTTGAAGGACAGCCCATGTGCTAAAAGACGATCGCCCGATTATTATATTGCAAGAAAGGCGATCGCCCGCGTATTCAAGCTCCTATAAATAGAGAACCTCCTCCTACCGGAAAAGGTTCGTAACTCATCCACTACGGTTCCGAATTCATTCTCGACCGACGCCGTAACACATTCTCTCACATTCCGATACATCCACTAAATATCAAGAATAGACATATCATCAAGCTCCCGGCTATCTCACCTAATCCATCTCAGACTTCTCTCTCCAAATCTCTCGCCCGTAAGACGATCGGCGAAGCAAGTCTCCACTAGATGATTCCGAGGGATTCATAAGCCCAAGCCCAAACATCCAGCCTAAATATCAGCCGTGAGAGGCGGTCGATCTCTCACCGCCGTGATCGCTCATCATCTTTGTTACAAGAACTCACAGAGCATCAAACGGGTTCTTCCGAATCTACACGCTCACTAGCTAAGATAACAAGAAACTTTACACTCATTGTAATTGTATTCTTACATTAATACTTGTATCCCGAATATCGGTATTAATAATATCTCGCGAGAGCATTCAAGCCCGGACTAACAACCCCGCAAATCTTGTGTTATTTATCTTTCTCTCTAAGTGCTCTTGCATTTGTTTGCTATCCCATCCATTCCAAAGAATATCTATCTCCGGATAATATTTTGGGTAGCAATAATTGGCGCTAGAGGAAGGGCATCTAACCTCAAACTTTTATTTCTACCGTCCCAAGAACACTCACCGTTTCGGGCATAAACTTGAAGTGACACTCATCGCGCTTCAAAGAAAACCTCCGTAATCATGACATCCGCCGTACATCGAAGCAAGCCGCTTCTCGAACCGCCGACACCATATCCGGCCAATCCGAACCCCACCCGACGATGGGGAAGCCGCGGCAACGCGAGACTCTCGATCCCAAGATCCGAGAGATGGCCCTAACCTCTCACTCGATCAATTCCAAACCGAGGAACAGATCGAGGAGGCTATGGCTATCCCGGGAGGAGCGACGGAGAGCATGCGCGCCACCCGCGATAACTCCTCGATCATCCGCCGCATGGGAAAACGGAAATTCAATGGGCTACCGAACGAGCGATCGTCAAAAGCCCCAATTCGCGAGGAAAGGCTCTCGCACGACCGACGGATCCATATTCGATCGCTGGGACGCGACCCATCCCGGCGACCGGCACTCTGCTTTCCAACCTTGAGAAGACGGAATCAATCCGTCACTGGAGTTCGGCCTACTCACTTCAAACCAACGCATGTCGCCTATCCGACTCCCGCCCGACGCTGTGGACTCAAGATTAATCGCCTCGGCTCCCGCTCCGATCGCGAGCCGCTAATGGGCCAAAGCACGGCGATGGCCGCCATGCAACGTCACCGATGAGATGAGAGCACTTCGACACCGGGCAAGCACCAAGAAGAAGATCGCGGCCGACCGAGCCACTCGCGGTCCACATCGAGCTTGCCCCCATACAACCAACGATCGCTCCTCCTAAAACACCTCTCGTATAAGGGGAGATCGGACCTAGAAACCCACCCGAGTAAATTCCGAATTTACATGACCGGGTGTGGGGCATCCGATGCAACCAAGTGCCGGATCTTCCTCCGATATGGGCGAAGCCGCCCATAAGTGGTACGCCTCACTACCACCGCGATCGTCACCTCTTTTAAGAAATCATGGATGACTTCACGTCATACTTCGCCAAAGAAGGTCGCCAGATCAGAAGGCCTCGCCGCATGATAAAGATCAAGCAGGGAAGGACGAAATCGACGCAGATTACATCGACCGGTAGACGAAATCATCCTCACCGGCGAACCCGCTGCTGATGAGCTCGCCTCTATTCGGCCATGGGGGATTCCACTGGCCACTCTCCCATGTTCGACATCTCTCCAAGGATATTCCCCCAACTTACACGATCTTCCGCGCTAAAGGTGCCAACTTCTCGCCAGTAAAGGCTACTCACCCTCCGCTAGACGAGGAAACGCCACCTCTCGCCTAAGATAGCGATCGCAAAGCAAAGAAGGCGATCGCCAAGGCACCGGAGATCTCAAGGCTTTCGAGGACATGGAAGCCCATCTCCTCCATACGTTCAACAACTCCGGCACATATTTTCTATGCCATCAAGGGGCACGAAGAGCTCAAAAGCCAAAGGCGATAAGGGACCACGCCACCTGACAACAATCAATATTGCGCCTACCACAAGAGTCCCGCCACAAAGACCAACAATTGCCGCGACCTCCTCAAGCTGAGACTGCTCGAGGAGGGCAAGTCGGGATGCCTTATCGTTTAGCCAAGCCCCCGCCTATCTCTATAGACGATCGTCCGAGCCGAACGCAAAACAGCCGAAGCTCATACGAGCCGACCCTGATCAACCTCTGCGACCGTCTCTATATGCTTCAATCAAGAGAAGGAGACCACGGAAGTCATCCCGATCTCCTCCTTATTCAAGAAACCGGAGGACTCGATCGCCACCTACGCTCACCATATAACATGATGGACTAAGGCACGAGATCGCCTCCCGCACAACGCACACTGCCGAAGATCGACATCTACATGACGATCCAAGGTGAAAGAGTGCACCATGGTCCCGTGGTCGATGGAACCGACCGCTTAGGCCATGCAAGGTCCCTTTAGGCTAAGATCGCCCGCCTTCGCTTAAATACGAGGCCGGCGTAGTCCGAGGGCCCTCCAAAATAAATCGCTGGACACGATCGTCGCCCTCAAAGGTTCATCATCTAACATGGTGAACCTGACAATGCGACGTGCCACAACCCCGCCTCAACGCACACCGCCGAGGTCGCCATCTCCATGGCTAGCCGAGGTGGAAGCAGAGCTAACAAGCCGCGGCACGGAGTTGATTCATCCGACGCGCTCGCGCCAGACTCCTCTAGACCAAGACCGCACGCCTTCGCTTAAATACGAGGCGAGGCGCAGCCTCAACGGAGGACCCTCATAATAAAGTGAGTCACGAGACACTCAATGTCTTCGCGCATCAAGACATGATCAAGGAGTCGGTCCATCGAACTCCGCGATCTCGCACGGTTCCTCAAGATGGACGCACCGTCCCCGAGGATTCGACAAAGTTAAAGACCGCTCACTAAGGAATTATTTTCATCCCCTTACTTCCACTAAGTGAATAAAAACAAGGGGCAAGAAGAGTGCGGACTACCTACACGACGATCGCCGCTATTCAACCACATACGGAGAACGTCATTTTTTCAGATGTAGTGAAGCGATCGAACTTGTTGGAAAAAGATGTCATATGAGATTATCAATTCATTCGGAACTACCTCGCAACGATCTCTCCTCACGATTTGTACAAAGTCAAACAAAGACTCAAAATAACCATTCATTCAAGTGATAAGTCGAAATCCAAATGCTCATTTTATTACTTGAAAAATAGAGTACACGATCGCCCAAGGCCTAAGTGCTACAAAAGAAAGCTACAAACTTCAAAGAAAGTAAGCTAGAAGCGTAAAAGGAAGCGCCTGTGCCCTCGCCGGCCTTCACCATCGCATTCGGCGCGGTTCCCTCATCTTCCTGAGCATCGGGATGAGCAAGACTGTCTGGAGACGGATACTACCAAATCCACACCGATGTCCGCAGTCCAAGATCGGCAAGGAGAAAGCCGAATTGAGAGGATGCTCCAATGCATATGACTTGAACTTCTCGGCAAGAGGACCGACCTCCAAGCCTCCTTCTTAGCCGCTGGATCGAAGCCGGCGAACGCCAAATAATAGGCGAACTCGCCGACATACTCCAAGTTTTGGAAGGGATCGGCCTCGGTCGCCTCAACCTCTCCTCTCGCCGGCCATCGCCTCGCCGCGATCCCCGGAGCTCGGCCTCCTCGCAGCAACCTTCTCTTTCGCTCCGCCGCCTCGGTCACCGGCGATCGTCACCTTCGCGATCGACCTCCTCCTCAAGAACATTCTCGCCTGACGGCACTCGCATCTGGTCCCAAATCGGCCGACCGCCATTCGAATTTCTCGCCTCCTCTTCTCCCAAGCTCATGGCTCGCCCGCTTGGCCGCCTCAAGGAGTCCTTCTCCATCGCCGCGATCTTGTCAAGAAACTCGGCGTTCTCTTTCCGAGCCGCCTCAAGATCCTCCCTCAAGGCGACAGTGGAGGGCCGCCTCAAACTCCCGAGCACTGACGGCCATGGTCGCTGCTTGAAGAGAAAGGGCGACAACAAGATCCATCGAACTCACGACCGCACGGCGATCGCATCCGCATCAGCTTGTCCACGCCTTCGGCATATGCGTATGGCCTTGCTCACATAAGGAGGAATGTCGCAGAATGGCGAGGAGATCGACTCGCCAGAAATCCACGACCATCGTGATTAAGACGGTCTCGTGCGACGGATCCCGCACCAAAACACCAAGGTTAATACAACTCCTACGCAGATGTAATTGTCAACACGTAAATGCTATCTACCTTTCACCTTCTCGATCCCGACCAAAACGGTTTCTCGAGGAGTTTCCGCATCCGCGATCGCTGCCTCCCGCAAAAGCCGCAGAGGGCGGCTCGCGCTCCGGAGCAACGATGGTGACGGAGGCGCGGCGATCGCACTTCACCGCCCCGGCAGAAACGAAGTTTCTGCGGCCTCGGCCTCTGCGATTCGCCCGAAGCCCCTCCTCCGAATTCTCCTCAACTCGACTCGCGCCACGCGAGGCTCCGGCTCCGCACGAGGCTCCGCTCCGAACTACAGCAATGCGACGGTGGAACCCGAGCCGACCTCTTCGCACGAAGACGGCCTAGACTCCGGGTTCGACATAGCGATTCCCACCGAGGCTCCAAAAAGCGAGGGAAACGAACCTCTCAGCTTAAAGACGATCGACTAACGGCCGACACTCCCTTAAAATAAGGCGATCGCTAGTAAGTGAAGATCGCAGACCACATACCTAGCACCGCGAGATGTCTCTGAAGCGGAATAGTCGAGCCGACAACCGACTCTCCTTGTTGATCCGAGTGGCGCCTAGGTCGTCGTCCGACAAGCTCCTAATTCGCTCCCAAACAACGAGGAAGTCGAAAGGCGGCCTCCGATCGCAGAATATGAAAGACCGCAAAATGTAAATCAAATTAGATCACCCAAAATGCATCCAAGCGAAGGGAGAGTCTAAACCCCACGGGATTCCTCTCCCGAAACCTGGGATCTGGCCGCCTCGTGGGATTGTCGCCGCCAAGCTCTCCACTTGCCGAACTTAACCACTTCGCCCGATCGCCCGTATCTTATTCGAACTCCATGAATCACCCGCCAGATCGGCCTTGGATGTGGTAACCGCCAACCAACCTCTATGAGCCGCCGCTTTAAACAGATGATTCATCTCCAACGGCGACGGAGTATGACAAAGCGTGACCGCCGAATAGGTGAAAGTGCATATGATTTGGAGCTGTGCTCGGGCCACCAAGTGGCGCACATTCCAAGCGGCCAATGATGGGAGACCGCAAAGGACAGAGGGAAGCGCATCCCGCCTCCATAACGGCCTCACCACCGCGACCATACCATCGAGGCCGGTCGGCCTGCTTCATTCTCCGCGGCGCGAACATGTCCACATCCGAAGGAACATGGAATCTTGTCCTCCGACGCCGATCTCTCGGACGCCGAGCCCGTATTTGGCCGAGCGACCACAACGATGCGCCGGGTACGACATCGCGACCGCTTGGGGAGCACATAGATAAGCGACCGAATATCCCTCAAGTCGAATCCTGAGTAGGACCGGCAACTCATCCATTATTTCAAAGAAAGGCCCTATAGCCCGTCCAAAATCACTATGTTGCTCCCAAGAAGCCCCCGATCGCGGATCTCTCTCGATCCGCGATCGCCTCTCCTCAGCCCGACTCCTAGCAACATCGGCCTCATTGAACAAAGCCTCAACTTCACTCGGTCGATTCCGCACGACCGCCACCGCCGTCTCCTGTGGAAGACTAAGAAGTTTCTCCTGGCACCGATGTCCCGGGCGGCGTAATCGGTTCCCGCTCCAAACGATGATGAGGTTCGGCCATTTTCGTAGTTAGAAAGGAAGAGAAGGATTTTTCTTACCCTAAAGTGAAATCGATCGACGATCGGCGCTAGATCTTCAAAAAATTCGGCACAGGACCTTCTTTCTCCAATGCGTACGCGTGAGTGAGATCGCAGCCCCGCGCCCCTTTTATAGAGAAAGCAGGGACCCGATTGCAATAAGGGAAAACCTCGGGTTTGATCTCAAACGAGCGCACTGGCTTGACTCCTCGAGACCTGCGTGACGCTGTTTTTCGAGGACGCGCGCCCGAGGAGTCATTAATGACCGCTGCATCCTCCAATAGAAGCCCGACACGTGCGCGAGACTTTTCAACGCCCGATGCTTTTTCCTCACAGCCTGGGCCAAGCAACTGTGTCGTCCGAAACTCAGGATATATCACCAAAGACGATCGCTACAATAAAACACTTAGTCGCCACAAAAATTCGCGATCGCTAAGAAAGCCACTCACCCCACGCTTCCAACGTATGAGCGAGCCGGGGCAATTGTTGTGTCACGATTTATTCATCCCGACAGCGATCGACTATAAGGCCGAGCGACCAAGTCAACTCCAATAAACCCGACTAGCTCGCCAAGTCGAAGATATCAAACCACCATCAGTACCTAGCGATCGACTCTGTGGCGATCGCCTTTGGCACCGGGCGATCCGCTCTACTAACCTGCTAAGGGCACCGACTCGCGCCCGAGCAGAGACGACGCCCATCAAAACCATCAAGGACTGGATCTCGTGAAAGCACCCACGTGCATCCACCAAAGGCGCCGACGAGATCTTCGCCACAGATAAGATCTTTGTCGACAGACAAGACATGTGACCACACTGTCACCTACCTCACCTACCAAAGATGCGCGCGAAAGTTGTCGGTGGGACCACCCGCGATAAAGAACTCGTGACGCGTAAGCTCCCATCGACCGCACGGCTGACCGCCAAGCATTTCCTCGCAGACGTTGAAGGGACAGCCCATGTGCTAAAAGACGATCGCCCGATTATTATATTGCAAGAAAGGCGATCGCCCGGCGTATCAAGCCCTATAAATAGAGAACCTCCTCCTACCGGAAAAAGGTTCGAACTCATCCACTACGGTTCCAATTCATTCTCGACCGACGCCGTAACACATTCTCTCACATTCCGATACATCCACTAAATATCAAGAATAGACATATCATCAAGCTCCGGCTATCTCACCTAATCCATCTCAGACTTCTCTCTCCAAATCTCTCGCCCGAAGACGATCGGTGTAAGCAGTAAGTCTCCACTAGACAGATTCCGAGGGATTCATAAGCCCGTAAGCCCAAACATCCAAATCCAATACTCACGTGAGAGGCTGGGCCGATCTCTCACCGCCGTGATCGCTCATCATCTTTGTTACAAGAACTCACAGAGCATCAAATCGGGTTCTTCCTAAGAATCTACACGCTCACTAGCTAAGATAACAAGAAACTTTACACTCATTGTAATTGTATTCTTACATTAATACTTGTATCCCCGAATATCCAGATAATAATATCTCGCGAGAGCATTCAAGCCCGGGACTAACAACCCCGCAAATCTTGTGTTATTTATCTTTCTCTAAGTGCTCTCGCATTTGTTTGCTATCCCATCCATTCCAAAGAATATCTATCTCCTGATAATATTTTGGGTAGCAATAAAGTACTGGCCGAATAAATACCTAAATAGGCATCGAGTAGGATATGACAACCATGACTCTTCAAACCAGCTTAACTTGTTCTCCATGAAATTAACACATATTCCTATATTTCCAAAGATACCCTTAGGATACCTATGCCTTTATCCAAGAAAATATCTCGCCTTCCGCTTCTGCAGTTGATGGTGTAAGCCGCCTTAGGCATTTTTGTTTTCCTCGATGCTTTCAACCACAAATGTTTTCTTATGCTCATTTCTTCCAAACCTCAGATGCTTTTGGCCCGTCTTTGGTCTTTCCATCCCAACCTAAGGTTGTCCTAACCACACTTTCGCAAACATTCTTTTCAATGTGCATGACATCCAAGAAGTTCCTTATCGCAACTCGACCAAGAAGGCAATTCCCGTAATATACTTTTGTGCGACCAATACTTATACCAGTGCCTTTCGTGGTTGCCGCAATCACATCGTGATGGCTGCTAAGTCGACCAAAATCGTACTCATTAATAATCGATAGATTTCATCACCCGCCCACCGCCGTGGTGGCTCGCCCATTTCTACAAAGGCCATCAAATGCCGCAGATCCATACGCCACTCATGTTCTCTCAAGCCATATCCGATGATGCATTCGGATAACTTTCCTACAAGGGTACCTAGCACACCGCATTCAAACACATCGACAACCTCTATATCCGCTAATAATGCATCCGCATAAAGATTCCATATGCAGGAAAATCACTAATAGTGCCGTATACACATGGCGTGCAAGTAGAACGTCTTTGATTTAATAATCACAGACGTGAGATAACCTTGCTCCCACAACAATTTCAGCTCCTCTATCAAAGGTCTCATATACACATCGATACACTTTCCTGGACATCCCGGCCCTAGACTAATAAGGTCAATGTATTATACTCCTTCCGCATACACATCCACGGAGGAAGATTGTAAGGAATCACTACAATGTGCCATATGGTATATGAAAGACTCATGCTACCAAAAGGGTTGAAACCATCGATGCAATCCCGAGCCTCACATTTCCCGGATATCTCGTAGAAAAATTCGGATACTCCCTATCTATATGCTTCCACGCCTCTCCATCCGAAGGGTGTATCATAGTATCCTGCCATTAGTGCACGGCTCGGCATGCCATCTCATTGCTTTTGCCGTGTGAGGAGACATAAAGTCGTTCCAACTCCGTCCTTGATGGAAAATACCAAAGTACCTTCACCGGTTTCTTTTTCCGTAAGGAGTGATCCTATATATCTCGTATCACATACAGTGACATCTCGTGAGGTCTTTATTAGGATGCCCCTGCATAGAACACAATCATACATGCAGACGTGGATCTTAATGTAGGAAAGACCAAGATCTTTCAAAATTCGCCTCATTTTTGTATACGTATTAGGAAGATGATGACCCCGTGGAAGCATATTACTCGTAAGCTCCAAGTAATCATCTGACTTGATGGATGATCTGTTTTCCACCTTTAATCTCATCAAGCTTCCATGACACAATCAAAAATAACCATCTTACACCTCGGTATGAGGGGTCCATTGAGTCAATTAGCTTGTTGTACTCACAAGCTCAGCAGATTGTAAGGCAACGGCCCACGGGTCGTGGATTGGCTCGCTTGGTACAAACGCCCTAAAACCAAACACATCATCAATCAACCTCCTCTTCTGGACGGTGAACCCGTCGTTACCACTAAATTATCCGTGATCATACGGAATAATGCAGTCTTGCTTCACTATGGTATATCCAATTTATATTTACTCCAAAACCATTCTTCTTTAGGTGTTTCAGACCTCATCAAATGGAAAACGAAACATATCACTACCGTAATATCCGCAATTTCGATTTACGTAATTTTCATTTTTCAAGTGAGGTCCGCCTCGACGACTTTCTTTTGACTGCTTGTCCATTTTGAGAATATTTGATTCTACACTTTTTGTCATCCGAGTTCGCTTTGTGATCGCTTTTGTTGAGTTTCGTGTTCTTAAATGACTTTTCCGCACTTGAGTTCGATTCTCGCTAATCTCATCCGAAATCGTTGTTTCGAGTTTCTAAGTCCATTTAATGTTATTATTCATGCTGTAAGCTTCGTTTTGGTGTTGTATCGCATTTCGGACATGTTGGGCCATTTTCGTAATTTCCCAAAGTTTGGGGTAATTACTTCCGTTGTCGAAATTCGAGCTCTCGGGTGGTCGAATCGTGTGTTCTCTTAGTGTTCGGATTCGCTCGCGAGTACTTCGTAATCGTGTTTTCGCTTACGCTCAGGTCTGAGTTTTGGGATTTTCCGGACTGGCCATCGGTGGCACCGAGGCCTGGCCGGCGTGCCGCCGAAAATTCCGTAATGGCCCGGCAAGAATCTGGGCCGTAAGGCCTGATACGTACGCATGCGGCGCTTACGTACTACATGTCCTACAGTACCGGGCCCAGAGTTCGGCCTTGGCCGACATGCACGACGTAGGCCTCGGCCGATTACGCACGTAAGCGCCGCCAGTGGTCGGCTATTTATAGCCTGACCGAGTCATCCGCCATTTCTCATCTTTTCTTCGCTCCTTCCGCGATTTTTCACCATAGATCGATGGTTTTCGAGAATCAACTTATATAAACATGTTTTGGAAGTTGGAATCATGGATTAACATCATCTTCCACCCGGATTAAGGTAAGAACACCTAAACTTTTGGTTTTGGATGTTCTTGAGGTTTCTTGGGTGTTTTGGCCGATTTTTCGGCTTGATTCATATTATTGTTAGAACTTGATTGTAAACTCGTAATCATTCAATACCCTTGAAGTTTTGTGGAACGAATTTGAGTATTTCTTTGAATAATCGATTAAATTGACTACGCCTTCAAAGTGTCCGATAAAATGCTTCAATGGGTAGAACTTGGGAAGTTCCATACGCGTAGAATTGTGATTGAATTGATATCGCTGACTTAGGAACGAATTCTTGTGAAGAACTCGAGCCGAACCCTTCCGCTCGTTGCCTTCTTTGGGGTCCGAGCTTCTGCCAACCGTGTTCTTCGGAGCGTTCGTAGCGGTTATTAAGGAAAGTATCTTACTATACGACTTGTATCTTGCGACTAGTAATCACGTATGAGATTTATGAAGATTTTGCTTGTCTTCGTAAATATGTTCCGCTTGAGTTGTTTGTACTTTCCAAATTTGAAGGCTTTGTGATAATAGTGCTATATTGGTATACGTGTTAGTGGCATCTTGATGTATTTGTACCGAACGTGTGGTATGTTGGTTATACGTCGTTGATTGATGATAGTTGTTTAGAGTGTTGAGATTGTGTTATGTGCGTGTGACGTATTTGTTTTGTGGTGATCAACATGATTGACTAACCGTGCTCATTGTTGTATGTAATGTGATGTGGCCGGAACGCTAAGTTCACTCAAGTGGTTCGACGGCCTACGAGGATCTATGGCACAGTCCATGGGATCGAACTAGTGTGTGGTGCCGAGGTCCACCGTGCGGGTCTCGAGGAGGCCTGGTGATGATTCATGGCACAGTCCATTGAATCTCGGACACAGATGCCCAACCGTGCAAGTGTTCGACGGAACCTACGGTGACACGTGACACAGTTCACGGTCCGGACCGCTTTGTTGTGATTGTTGTGTTTGCTCAATCCGTGTGGGTTGTTGAACCTACGAGACTCGTGGCAAGCGATCACGGAGTCATGAGCATGATTGATTGTTGTGATTGGCAGTTTGCTCAATCCGTGTGGGTTGTTGAACCCACGGAGACTCGCGGCAAGCAATCACCGAGTCATGAGCATGATAGATTGTTGTGATTGGTTAAGTCCGTGCGGGTTGTTGAACCTACGGAGACACGTGACAGGGGATCACGGTGTCACGAACCATGATTTGTAAATCAAACTTTATGTAAGAAAGTTTTAAGAAAAGAATGTTGGGCCGAGCCCCATGAGATTTATGGAAATGTTTTCGCATCAGAATTGTTGAAATACAATTTTGAGATTTGGGTTAAGACCCTAATATTTTCGAAAGGTTTTGAAATTCTAAAATTCCCGAGGTGATAATCTTATTTTCGAATGCTTCATAGCTTATCTTTCTTCGTGAAAAACTCCCCGGATATTTTGATACTTGATTGTCATATTTGATTCACGATTATTACTTGCTTGTTATATTTCGTATGATTTGATACTTGCACTAGTAAAACAGCTGGAGTTTTACTAACCCTTGTAATCGGGGTGGATGTCTGCTTTTGCGTCCAGTACATGCATTTAGGGGAGCAACACAGGATTGGCACAAGAGGATGACGAGCCGCGATACTAATCATGAGTCGAGAGTTATTTTGATTTTTGTTGTGTTGCCGAGTTGATTTCGGTCTTCCAGATTGTATTTCCGACTTCCGCGTGGGTAATGTTATTTAAGCCGGGCTTTATCGATTGGGTTGTGTGACCTCATCGGCCCGTGTATTCACGCAAGTGACCATATCGGCCTCAGATCATTTTATTGTTTGACCTGTGTCGGGCAAGCATTTGGTTGTTTATGGATGTTTAGCCTAGATCCTTGTGGAAAGGGTCTACGGCGTGTAATATTCCCATATGGTTTTTGGGGGTGTTACATTTATGGTATCGTGAGCTTAGGTTGCGAAACCCAGCCGCCGGGTCGAGTCAAGTCGTGATTTGTCGAGTAATGTGTTGTCTTGTCATTCGAGTCGTCAGTGACAAATTGAGGTGTGCGTAGTCACGACGTGTCAGTTATGTTGTCGGATGAGATTAGTATCGTGGGCGACTGTCACCTCCATGCGACCTATGGATGGGTCTCCTCCTTTATGCGTAATACACTTGTATCTCGATTTTATCATAGTGAGTTAATTGCGGTGCATGATTTTGTTTACACAAGATTGTGTGATGTAGTTGTGTTTAATACTTATGGTACATGGTATGAGTATAGTGGCGTATTGTTGTTTTACTTTTGAACCACCGTGGGGTGGTATGGTGAAAGATGTAAACCTTGATGGGTTCGTGAAGATATCAAGTAGAGTTTGTGAGAAACTCCGATGAATGATTTTGTCAGGTGTTTAAACTTGATACCACGAGATGCATTTGATTGAATTGGCACCTGCTGCAATTTGAGTATGTGGTTTTAAATTCGATCGCTTTTGGAATGTTGTAATTTTTGTCCGCTATGGGTAACTTTAAGAATATTTTAGAAGGACTTTGCGCTTGAGAATTTTTGTAGAAATCGATTTTGGAAAATATTTTGGTGGTTCGGTCAAACCACGGTTTATAATGGATTTTTAAAATTTGTAAATTTTGACAAATGGGCTGTATTTTCAAATGACACCATCACGGTATTTGAAAATGTGTTTTGAAGTACTTTGACATTGTAAAATATTACCGCTGCTTTATTTATGAACTAAAGGATTTTGGGAAATCTTTATTTTGCGTAACGATTTTGGTTTTCGAATTTTGAACTTCTTATGTCCATGTGTTGGGGCTAAGTGGTTGTGATAAGTTTGTAGTGTTGTTTGCTCACGGAGAATGTTTTAGTGTTGTCTAAATGTTGAGATACATGGTTTTGATTAAACGATCGAGGTATTAAAAATGTCTTCAAAAATTTCATTTCACCAAATTTTCAAACTTGAAAATTTTAAAATTTTATCATTTGAATAATAAGGAAATATTTTATTTTTGTCATGAAAGTGTTCGATCCCTACGATACGTGTGTGGTTTGATTTGTGTTTGGTTTGGTAAACCAAACACTTCGTGATGTGGACTGTGAATTATTTTGAATGAAGTTCTTAAATTACAGTTAGTTCATGCCCTTGTGTGATGACTTGGAGTTGATGCTTTATCGTACGCTATTATCGCCCCATGTTGACGCTGTGATGTTTGTTTGGTGCGTTTATTCCGCTTGGTCGCCTGCTCGTAATGCCGAGAGGTCGTGGCCGAGGACGTGGTCGTAGTCGTGGTCGTGATCGAGCATGAGAGGGTGACTCCTCCTTGCCGAGTACCGATCACCAAGATGCATCAGTGACATTCACTAGCGTTAATGTTGACGTTGGCGCCGCCACCATCCTTCGTCAGTGGTTGATCGGGTTAGTGCAGATGAATCAGCCGTACATCGGAATGAGAATCCGATGGGGATAACGGGGCTAGTAAGTGGTTACGAGATGTGATGAGGATGCACCCGCCCTGCTTTGTGGGTTCATCCGACTCGTTAGGTTGGGAAGGTCGGCTCTTCAATTGGATGTAACATTTGATGGCCGTAGCTTGTCCGGATGAGAAGAGGGTACCCATTGCTCAAGCATCTGCTTGACAAAGAAGCCGCAGATCGGTGGCAGTCAGAGTGCTCGCAGACGCATACCTACATGGCCGAGTTTAAGACCGCCATGGAGGCAGAGTATTGCCTGCACTCGCTCGTGAACGCAGGATCGTTGAGTTTTTCTCGGCCACGCCCAGATGTGTCGATATCCTGTGCGATAGTCGATTTTAATCGACACTGGCTTATGTTCGTGATCAAGTGAGAAGTGGCGGACAAGGTCCGATACTTCAATATGCGCATGAAACCCTATATCCGTGAGAGTATGGTCCGCTCATGTGTACCACCTTGAAAGATTATCAGGATCGAGCTTCAAGCCACGAGATGGCTGCTTTCTATGTCGAGGGTAGCTCAGAGGTAAGAGGCGTAAGACTCGAGTAACTTTTCAAGAGGCCGAGGCTGAGATCCGTGAGCCCGGTGAGCCAGCCTTCTCCGGAGCACTCGTTCGGCTGGACTCCAAGAATCCTACTCACAGCCGAGTAAGACAAGCGGCGTGAAGTTATGTTTCACCATTATAGCCTGTGGGCCATACTGTAAGAATTGTCGCTCGCCGCAAGTTAATCGTTTCAAATGTGGACATGTGGGACATCAGGCGGTACATCGCGAGACCACATTGAGATGTCTTAAGCCTAGATCCCGACCCTACGCGTGGAGAGCCTGTGGTGCCCAAAGTGAGTATAGTTGCGTGTTGTATTTGTGTTGTAATTCGAGTAGAGATTGATATTTGCTGCGTGAACTTTTGGTTTTGTTTGTAGTCTACCCTCGATGTTTTATTTTAAGTTTGGCGAAACTTATTTTTAATGAGATAGAATGTAATATCCAGACCCTCGTTTTCCGTTATCTTGAATTATTTGTGTTTTGACGCTCTGACATTTTCTTGTTGATGAGAATCTAATGATTTCTATCGTAATACTCTATTTGTTTCTATCGCATAGCCAATGCTTTAGTCGGGTAGCGACTTGTTGTCACGTATATTTCTTTGATTAAATGTGTGCATATGATGTGGTATGTGATGCGCCGTTAATTGATCGTTATTGTTTTGAATCATTGCCAAGGTAGCGTTGTTATGGTCAGAAATGCGTGGTGGCGTGTTGTCATTAATACTATATATGTCTTCTTCAAGTTGCTGGTAACGCTTCGCCAATGGACGAAAGTTACGCGCTTTCTCGTGTATCTTGTTGAGCCTTTCCTGTTCCTGCCGGTATTGCTTCTCCCTACTTGTTTTAAGTTTGGGACGCAAACTTCTTTTAAGGAGGGTAGAATGTAATATCCGCAATTTGATTTCCCAGTAATTTTCATTTTTCAAGTGGAGAGTCTCGCTTCGACGACTCGCTTGACCGCTTGGCCATTCCGAGAATATTTGATTCTACACTTTTGTCATCCAGTTCGCTTTTGTGATCTGCAATGCTTTGTTGAGTTTCAGTATTCTTAAATGGCACTTTTTCCGCACTTGAGTTCGATTCTCGCTGAATCTCGTCCTCTAAATGTTTCGAGTTTCTAAGTCCATTTAATGTTGGCTATTCATGTTGTGAAAGCTTCGGTTTGGTGTTTCGATCGTATCGTGGATTTCGGACGTGTCGGGCCATTTCGTGAATTTCAAAAGTTCGGGGTAATTACTTCACTGTCACGAAATTCGAGCTCTCGGGTGGTCGGAATCGTGTGTTCTCTTAGTGTTCGGATTAGATCTTTTGCGAGTACTTCGTAATCGTGCTTTCGGTTTACGTCCAGTGTCCGAGTTTTGGGATTTTCCGATCATCGGATCGACTGCTGGGCGAGGCCTGGCCGCCAGCTCAAGCGAGTAACGCCTCGTAATGGCTCCTAAGTAGCACCTGGGCCAGAAGTAAGAGCCGGTTCACGCTACGTAATGTAGAGCGTGATTCATGTACATTAACATGTCCTATGTGGAATCGGGCCCAGAGTTCGGCCTGGCCGACATGCACGTAGGCTCTCGCGCGATTACGTACGTAAGCCGGCCGGCCAGTGGCCGGCTATTTATGTGCCCTGACCGAGTCATCCGCCATTTCTCATCTTTTCTTACGTTCTCCTTCCGCGATTTTTCACCATAGATCCCGATGGTTTGAGGTAGAATCAACTTATATAAACATGTTTTGAAGTTGGAATCATGGATTAACATCATCTTCCACCGGATATCGAAGGTAAGAACACCTAAACTTTATTTTTGGATGTTCTTGAGGTTTCTTGGTGTGTTGTCGCCAATTTGCTATCTTTGATTCATATTATTGTTAGAACTTGATTGTAAACCTCTCGTAGAATCATTCAATACCCTTGAAGTTTTGTGGAAACGAATTTGAGTATTTCCTTCTAATAATCGATTGAAATTGGGACCGCTTTCTTCAAAGGGTCCGATAAAATGCTTTCAATGGGTAGAATCTTGGGAAGTTCCCATACGGCTTTTCGTAGGAATTGTGATTGAATTGATATCGCTTGTGACTTCAGGAAACGACCCTGTGAAGAACTCGTAGTGCCCAACCCTTCCGCTCGGGTCAGCTCTTCTTCGGGTCCGAGCTTCCCCTTTTTTACGAACCGTGTTCTCTGAGCGTCTCTTGGGGAGCTGTTATTAAGGCAAGTATCTTACTATACGACTTGTATCTGCGACTAGTAATCACGTATGAGATTTTATGAAGATTTTGGCTTGGTCTTCGTAAATATGTTCCGTGCTTGAGTTGTTTGTGCTTTCTTCCGAAATTCAAGCCTTTGTGATAATAGCGCCATATCGGTATACGTAGTAATTCTGGTCAGGCAATCGCGGCAACGATCGGGTGGTACCGAACGCAAAGTATGTTGGTTAAGGTAACGTCAGTTGATTGATGATAGTTGGGCCGAGAGTGTTGAGGATTGTGTTATGTGCGTGTGACGACGGTTTTGTGGTGATCAAAGTGATCGACTAACCGTGTTTATCATTAGATGGGAATGCGGATGTGGCCGGAACGCGTTAAGTTCACTTCGCCATGCCGTGGTTCGACGATTTTGCCTACGAGGATTCATGGCACAGTCCATGTGGGACTCGTAACTTAGCGTGTGGTGGCTTCGAGGTCCAATCAAGTGGCGGTCTCTGACGAGGCTTCAGCTGGCGCGATGATTCGGTGGTTGTGGTCCATCAATCTGACAGACGCTCCAACTGTATGGTTCGCTGAATTTACGTGACACGTGACATGTCTGGGCGGTCGGACTGTTGTTGTGATTGTTGTGTTTGGTTAACCGCAAGTGGGTTGTTGAATCCCACGAGACTCGCAGGGCAAGCGATCACGAGCTGCGAGGCGATTGATTGCTAGATTGTGTTTACCTAATCCAGCGGGTTGTCGGGTAACCCACGCACTCGGCAAGCGAATACGCGGAATGTTATACGATTGATTGCTGTGATTGCTAAGTCCGTGCGGGTTGTTGAACCTACGGAGACACGTGACAGGGGATCACGGTGTCACGAACCATGTTTTGTAAATCAAACTTTTTGTAAGAAAGTTTTAAGAAAAGAATGTTGGGCCGAGCCCCATGAGATTTAGGGAAATGTTTTCGTACTGTAAATTGTTGAAATACAATTTTGAGATTTGGGTTAAGACCCTAATATTTTCGAAAGGTTTTGAAATTCTAAAATTTCCGAGGTGATAATCTTATTTTCGAATGCTTCATAGCTTATCTTTCCTTGTGAAAAACTCCCGGGGATATTTTGATACTTGATTGTCATATTTGATTCACGATTATTACTTGCTTGTTATATTTCGTATGATTTGATACTTGCACTAGTAAAACAGTGGAGTTTTACTGTAATACCCTCGCCTTTAATATTGTATTTCATGATTTAAGTTAAGTATTGTTGCACCATATCTGTGATGTGTAGCATGTACCGACGAATTATGTTAAGTTGGATTCATGGTCATTCATACTATATTAGTTGTTGGGTGATATTGCGAAAATTCCATTTATGCTCGTTATAGTACTTAACGTACGTTAACATGTATTCTTAACGTACGCTATGAAGGCCGCCTTACGTACGTAACACCGATACGTTAACGTACGTAATGCGGAAGATTCTCCAGCAATCCGCCTTTCGGCGGGTGGGGTCGAGCAAGGGTAGCTGGTCGGGAGTCGATCGCGACAGCCAAGTCAACGGCCACTACGTACGTAATAGCCGCTTGGTTACGTACGTAACGAATCGCGTGTTTTTAGGCAAAGTGAGTTTGATGAAATTGGTTACGCACGTTTAATGATCATAAGATTACGCACGCAAAGGCTATAACGCACGCTAACCACGCTCGCTAACGGACGTTATGTCCAGTTCAGATTATAAATGTAGGACTTGCCATTAATTTCCTACTCGACCTTTTTCAATCTCCCGACTAAGGAACGATTCCCTTCCCTTCCAACTTCG